>OY735200.1:1530406-1582906 GCA_963457665.1 Thysanoteuthis rhombus | reverse complement strand
AATGGCTTTTTGTGTTAAAATTGTAAAATTGAGAACACTGAAAATGACTAAAAAGCAAATAAGAGATTCATAATGAAGTAACTCTGAAGAATGAAGAGCAGTAAGAGAATTTTAAAAAAAGACTAGCATTGTGTAAGGCACTTGCTCACCCTAGATTTTATAATGTTGTGATTGTACTCGTTGAGAAAACATTATCCTAGAGCGTCCTTCTCCTAGACTGGTTGTCTCTCATCCTAGAAAGCCCAGACTGCCCTACTATTTGGGGGTTGAGAGATGGATTAATGCCCATCATGAGGGCATCGATGCCGAATGAATGAAATGAACGGTCTCCATTCTCTCTCTCTACAGACAACTGAACGCCCCTTTCATCCCCTTTGGGTGCATGCCTTGGGAAGTCCTGTGTTGCTCACTTGACTTGGCTGATGTAGTCCTGGACGAAATCAGAGATCGACATGTCCAGTATCGGATTGACTGCAGGAGCTGCCGGCCAGACCTCAGATTGGGCATGAAACTGTCCTGTGGATCCGCTCCCTGATTTAGAATCAGAGTTGCCCTGCTCCTAGACTGGTTGCTTCCCCAGGCTAGAGAGCTTTGCTATATTCACCTATAGCTGGAGACATGGGGTGGATTTATGCATTTCCCTAGGGTATTAGAGCAATATGAGCATAATTAGCCCCGACCAACGTTCGAACACTGGTCGCCAATTCCATCCTAGGCCTTGCTGATTCCCTGTCCGCTACATCACTTGCACCTCAGAAAACAATAGAATGGCAACAGGTGCTCTACGGAAGTAATTGAAAAAAGCCTGGAATATTGAAATGCTTATTTACTGAGAGCATCTGTACAAAAATCGAGGGACTGACAGTCAGACGGAGACGATTGCACAGATGTTAAATCGACACGGATTTTGCCTTAAAACTTGACCTTTCGTTGAGTGCAAATAAAAAAAAATATGGTCGTTTGCAGTTCAAGTGAATGTAACCAATGCGTCCGTTACGTGCGTTAATGTAACGCTTCCTCAGGCACAGAGATCTTGTTACTAAACATTGTTGGTTGGCAAATTGCGTTTAAAGATTTTATAGAGATATTAAAATATTTCGAAGGTCTTGCTCCTTTTAAATTCTTCATTCACACACATCTCTAAATGTCAAATGGCTTTTGTACTCGGATAATATCAGTCACTACACACACACACACACACATATATATATATATATATATATATATATATATATATATATATATATATATATATATATATATAATTGCATAGTACCTGTCAAAAGTGACGGGATTTTGTAAGCTATCTATCGATAGATTGATGGTTCAGAATATCCATATTTTTGAGCATTGTTTACAGTTCTTCAAGTCTCACTCTCTCATCTTTAATCAGCTTTGAAGAGAAGAAAAGAGTAAAATCATTTCTTCGCCTTGACGTGAACAGACTAGTAAATATACGAACGAACTGGGTGACTGTGTATGTATGCGTTTGCGGCAAAACCACCCATCTCATACAGCCATCTTGTGTCAAGTGTTTTCCTACAGTGTTTACTGTCCCATCAGCACCAATCAAATAGCCTTTTGCTCCTATTGTTATTTTTTTTTTGTCTGGAGTCCAGCCAATCTCTCTTTTTTTGTTGTTGTTGCTTAATCATTTATCTGTTATCTTTTACCCTAGTCTACCCTCGGATCTATGTTGATTTTTTCCCGATCTCTTTGTGGTATGCGTAACAAATCCTCTTCCATGGCTCTTGGTTTGTTTTTCAACCGTTTTTTTTTTCGTTCGTTCCATTAATTTCTACTTTTGCATCCTTAAGTCATACCTTTATAGTATTATGTATTCATTGTATACTTTGTACTTTAAGCACATTGGCAGAGTGCTCTCCAGTACGTCTTTATTCATACCAAACGTTTTCCATCCAATTGGTATGAGTCGTTTTATTTTGCTTCCTTGGCCATTCTCTAACCTTGTTAGCTGATGTAGCTGAACGTTTACGTCAACCTCTTTTAAAGTGTCGATCTTCAACCTCGTGGCCTTTTTGGCACTTCATCGTTGAACATAACTTTTGTCTTTATTCTATTCATCTACAACACAACTTTTCAACTTTCCCAATTTAGATCAATCACCATATGTATTTCTTCCGATGCTTCTGCCGTCACGGAAACGGTAATCGGCGAATCGCAAATGGTTTAAATATTCTCCGTCTATTTTTACTCCCATCACTTCCCAGTCAGTTTTCCGAAAAACGCTTTCAAGGCTGGTTGTAAATAGTTTAGGTGATATTGTATCCCCTTTACTTACTTCTTTTCTAATTTTTATCTTGTTAGTATTTTTATGTAGTTTTATTATTGCGGTGCCATTTCTCCATAAAGTCTGAAAGACTTGTATCTAATTCTCGTTAACACTGTACCTCGGATTGGGTTGAAGACTGTCGTTTGTTTTACCCAGTTAAATGCTTTTACATAATCTTCAAACGCCAAACAGAGAAGTTTGTTGTATTGTAATGACTTTTCGATCAGCTGATTTATTTATTTAGGTGGTTTATTCTTGAATAATCACTTTTGAAATCCGCTGGTTTACGTGATTTATTTCCATCTAGTGTCTGGTAGATTGTTCGCAAGTATTTTTGTGAATAGTTTATATATGTTATATAATTATATCTTGAATAGTTTATATATGATATTTTATGAGTTTTTTTAAGGGTGAGTCATTTTTGTGTGAAGAGTGCTCAATATAGGGGATAGAATATATGCTTTGCAGTGACTGAGTTCTATACCAGTGAGTGCAAGGATACTCACAACGAAGCACTGAATTATATGAGTACACGCTCACACACACGCTCACATACACACACACACATATATATATATATATATATATGTGTGTGTGTGTGTTTGTATATGTGTGTATGTGTGCGTATCTTCACTCACTGTCGTAGGTAGATCGCCTGAGTTGAATTGTGTTAAAAAAAAACAGGATGAAGGAAAATATTAGCTAAAATTAATAGCAATAGTTCTTTGTGGTATCTTTTTATTTGGAGTTTTTCAAAACGTAATTCCTGATTAAATCTGACACGATATTCCTTCAATCTTAAATAAATTTGTTGTAACTTGAAATCTTTTATTCATACTTCTGACACACTATCCGCATGTTGCGACCATTTATAAAACTAAATTTCAATATTAAAACGTTTAAAAGGTGAGAACATCATGATATAATGAACTGCAATGAGATTTATCTGGTTTGTGACTTCTGGAATCGCAGCGACATAACAGCCCAAATCAGATTCTATTACACCATTATAATCATATAAGATCCAATTAATAACAGTTTTCTTTCTTACCCCAAGTTCACTGCTGCCCCCTTTTGCGAATACCTATATTTCACTGGTCATACCATGATTTATTGTCTCACCCAACATACATACATACACACACACACACACACACACACACACACATATATATATATATATATATATATATATATATATATATATATATATATATATATATATATATATATATATGTGTGTGTGTGTGTGTGTGTGTGTGTGTGTGTGTGTGTGAGTGAGTGTGTGTGTGTGTTATTAAGAAATGGATATATGATCCGACAGAATGATTATAAATTGCGTTATATTATATTGAAACCCTTATTTGAAATGATCCCCCGTTATTACAAGGTGGATGTACCATTTGGTCTAGACAACGCACATAGAATAAACAAATGGAAAAAATGGGGCTACTGCAGGAATCCAAACACAGCAGATATAGAACAAAAGTAAATAGAAGAAATGAGAATTTGGAGTTAAAACAGCTATTTGGACCTTTGCACAACCAGTCGCTGTTTAGTTCTGTGGTAAGAGCAGTATCTTGATTTAATTCTAGTGAAAAAAAAAACATTTCAAGAAATTTATCATTCATAACCACAAAACATTATTAAATGTATGCCTTGTTGATTGCAATAAAATTGTTTTTTTTTTTCTTGTGCAATATTCCTTTTTCTAACTCACAAAACCAAGCGAATATGTGGAAAGCATTTGTTCAAATACTTATGACTGGTGATTGATATATATATTATATATATATATATGTGTGTGTGTGTGTGTGTGTGTGTGTGTGTGTGTGTGTGTGTATGCTTGTGTGTGAGAGAGAAAAAGAGGGAGATAAAGTTTCGCTTTTTTGCGAATAAGACATTTTATCGCAGGATCGCACGTGTTAAGACACTGTTTAAAGTTGTATATTTACATTATACATACATACATACATACATATATATATATATATATATATATAATTATATGTATATATATGTGTGTGTATGTGTGTGTTTGTAACTACACACACACATATGTATGTATGTGTATGTGTGTGTAAATATACACACACGCGCAAATATATATACATATATATATATATATATATATATATATATATATATATATACATATATATATATATATATATATATATATATGTATTATCTCTACATATGTATGTACATATGTATCATCATGCCAAGCAGCCTATATTTCCTTCGTCGAGTAGAGAGCTACAATGACAGCGCACCCAATGACTATTGAACTCAGAATCTTAACATAAGTCTGTAACATTAGCTTTCCACTCTACCATAGGTCGATGAAAGTATAGATAATACAAACAAAATGTTAGTTCAATATTGTTACTTTACTAACGGGTTCCCATATATTAACGTTACTATACCCTTGGGTACGATTTAAAACTTATTTTCGTTGATTTGTATTTTTTTGTTGAAGAAAAAAAGCCCCCCTCCCCTCTTGCAATGGACACACAAAATTCATGGAAAATTAAGTTAAAGTATAAAAAAAATCATTTTGAAAATGTTTCGCTAATACATGTATATGGTTACTCCAATATAGTTGCTTCACTTAGGGGGTTCCATATCTTACCATGACTATACCCTTGGGTATAATTCAAATTATATTTTTTTTTATTTTTATCTAATTTAATTTTTTGCTGAGTGAAATAAGCCTTGTCTTGCAGTGGACGTTTAAAATTGATGGAAAATTCTTAGAAAAGTAAAAACTCTTTTTTTTAAAAACTAAACGTGGTGGAATAAAATCGGTTGTTGGGAATGAATAATCAAGTGGTTTGAATTGAGAGGAAGATAATTCGTGAAAAATGAATATCTATCTATCTATCTGTTCACACACACATACACACCTATATATATATATATATATATACATATATATATATATATACATATATATATATATATATATATATATATATATATATATATATATATATATATATATGTATGTATGTATATATATATATATATATATATATATATATATATATATATATATATAAGTATCTATTGGTCTCAATTTGTCGATTATCAATCTATATATCCATCTATCTTTCACAGTCTTTTCATATCTCTCTCTCTCTCTCTCTCTCTCTCTCTCTCTATATATATATATATATATATATATATATATATACAAATATATATATATATATATATACATATATATGTATATATACATATATATATATACATATATATATATATGTATATATATAATCGAAAATCTGTTAGAAGTCGAATTCTAATCAGCCTTTCTTTTGCTTTTCGCATGAACATACTGAAACTGATCTCGGTAGTTACTTAATAGTAGCCGTCACGTGATCATTGTCTTGATCAATTAGAGAATGGGGGAAGAGGGATGATTTATTACTTTTTTCGCTTGTTGTTGTTCGGTGATCACAATGAAAATGTCTGAATTCAAACAAAAGAGTATGAACGATGCCGGGCATAAACAAAATGATTCCTTTTCGGTAAATTTCTATTGTACATTAAACTTACCACGAAAAACTTTGGGGGTGAGTAGAAAAATGAGCAAAAGCATTTTTTCTGGACCTAATAAGTAGTACATCTTTGAATTTTCAGCCCTTTGACTCTATTGGTCATGCGTGATTCATACATGGCTTGCCAGACCATCCTAAAAACTGAAGATATATATAATGAAGGTGTTGGTGAGAGTTTTGTTTGACGGTTTTAAACGTGTTAAATAGATAATGCAAATATATCGCGATTTATATATTGTTTCTTCACTTATGGGTTTCCATATCTTAACGTGATGATATCTTTGAGTTCATTAATAAGTTAATTTTCCAATTTGTTTTTTTTTTTTGCTGGTGTTTTCAGGTTGCTTTTTTCATGGATAGTTAGATTAAAGATGTAAAAGTGATAATCCTCTCGCTTAGTTTTTTACAAAAACATATTAAACGTGGAAAATAGATAATATAAGTGTATTGTGATTTATATATTGTTACTTCACTCATGTTAACGTGACTGTACCCTTGGGAATTATTTTCTTGTCTAAGAAAAAAGTCACCTCTCGTAGTAGGCCCCCAAAATAGACGGAAAGTAAAATAAAAAAGTAAAAACAATAATTTCATGAACCATACTTCTCGCTAATGCAGGTATATATTTAGTCGTATAGTAACTTCATTTAGGTGTTACCATATTTTAATTTGACTATAGCCTCGAATATAACGTAGAATTTATTTTCTTTGGTTTATTCCTATTTTCAGGGGTGGGGGTCAAAGAAAATAAATTACCTCTTGTGATATACCCATGAAATTTATGGAATATTGAATTAAATGTAGAAAGAATTATTTAAAAAACAAACTAAATGTCTTGCTGAGGGTGGTGGAATAAAATCGTGTGTGGAGAAAAGAGTGAAGCTGCCAGAAGTGAGAGACATTAAATTGATGGAAACTGAAAATATGGAACCTAATATTTGTGCAGAAGGACAGGACGACCAACAAAACAAGAAATAAGATATTTGAAGAAAAAACAAATAAATAAACAACAGGTCTGCTTAATCACTCAATAGAAACCCTCTCGCGACCAACGTTTTTTACCAGCATGCTGTGTTAGGGATAATCAGTTATTAAAAATTGAATCTATGAATAAGCTACTTCTCTCGGCTTTTATTGGGCAGTAGTCACCAAAATAAAAGTCTGAGTTTTCATAAACAAGCCGACACAAAATAAGGGATCAATTTAGCAGAAACTTACATTATAAACTGGACCCCCCCCCCGGCAAAAGTAAGACAGGGAAGAGAGAATTTTGAAAAAAAAGATAGATTTTTCTAGACATAAGTAAATGTTTGAATATTCAGCCTCCTAGCTCCATTGGTGCGGCTTGTACAAATAATGCATACATATATACATATATACATATATGCATAGTCAGCCGAACCAACTTAAGAACTGAAAGAAATCTATGTTGACAGTTTTAGTGACAGCCTTGGTTGACGGTTTCTAACATTTTTTTCCTATCACAAAAACACCCGCCCATGAGATAAGCAGAAAAAAAGGTACGGAAAAAAAATGGTCATGAAATTAAACAATGACAATTGAATTAACACATGCAATTTGAATTTAGAAAAAATAAAGGGTAATTGTTTGGATGAGGTTCGCATACATAGAGGGGAGGTAACTGCTATAGACGATGTACATGATAAAATCCTAAAGTGTAAATTAGGCAGACAATTTGGAACTGATAGGAGGCTGTTGAACAATCGTAGCCATCAGGGACGGCGAAGGGTTATATCCTTTTTTGTATATGTGAGTATGCTTATGTGTTAGTTTTTGTGTTTGTTTATGTGTCTGAGTATTCCAACGTTCCTGGTCAAACTGTTTTGTCTACAAACTTCAAAATTGGCTACAGTAACCCACTAGCCCCTTTCTTTTTTTCTATTTTTGGGAAAAAACAGGTTTTCTTTTCTTTTTACCTTTATTGAGCCTCATTTTGACGGGTTTCCTAATAACGTCAAGATTCTGGAGAATGTGTTTTACTCTATATCAGATGTGCTCAAGGAAATAACATTTTTCAGTTAAAAAAACCAGCCTCTGGAAGCATCAAGATTCTCCAGAACGTAGATGTTTCTTGATGTTTTTTTTTCCCTAACTCTCTTTGCATGTTTTCCAGGCGTTTTTTTTTTAATTGTATTATCATGTTTTCAAGTGGATATCGCCAGTGATACCATAAATAGAATTTTTTCTTAGCTAATTCATTTTTCGATGGAATTTTTTTACATGATTTCAAATTTTGATGGTACGGTTATTTAGTTCTTATTTAGAAGTGGAGAAATGTTGTTAAAATGACAAAGAAAATTTATTCGATCTTTTTATGGTATTAATTTCTTCTCAACATTTCAATGTTAGAAATAAGAAAAGAATACCAGGCCTTTTCTGTTAATTGCCACCCGTTGTTAATTGTAACTGATAAGGGTCCTACTGCTCCAATAGAGTCCTTACAACAGAATCAGATTTGTGATTTTTTCTGTGAAAATCCGATGCACATGAAGCCATCGAAGGGTGTGTAATTGTCGCTTGTCGTATTGTATTTCCCTAGTATTGGCGTAGCTAGAGGGGGCAAGGGAGTGGTCATCCCCCCTCCTTGAGCTCATTCTTCAAGAGTGGCGTTTTTTCAACTATTTTCAGCTCTGTAGTTCCCTTGTTTGATTAAAGGCGAATCTCATCATTAATTTTTTTTCTTGCTAAGATTTTTACTATAAAATACTCTAAAAAAAAAAAACATGTAGGGAATCGTCAACCAAAATTGTCAACATACGTTTCTTCAGCTTTCTAGTTAGTCTGACTGGCCATCTTTGTATGTAAGTATCGCGCGTTTTGGTCACACTAATAGAACTGGGGGGGGGGGCTAAAATTTAAAACAGTTACTCCTTATGCCCTCAAAGATTTTTTTTATAACCCACCTACACACTAAAAAGTTGTTTTTCGTTTATTGGGGGGGGGCAATTTACAATGTATATTCATGGTAAATTGGTACATATTTTGTGTCCGCTTGTTTTTTTCAAAATTCGGATTTGTTAGTTATCCAACGGAAGGCGAGAGGAATAAGTTGTCCCACGATCACCAGCTTTACCAATCCTTCTATTGATCACCCCAAATACTGCATACTGCTAAAGAAGCTAGTCACATGATATTTGCTACTTCATTTTAATTACAAAATAAACATGGAGGATAAAATCTAAAATTATTTGGTTCATGTCCGGGCACCCTTTTATTTGCCCTCCCCAAAGCCCCTGTACTCTAGTCTACGCTTCATTCAAGCAATGATTAAAATGAGAAACTGCAATAATCATCGAATTCTACAGTTCAAGCTTTTGCTTTGCATTTTGTAAATTGCAAGATTTTAATAATCATTCGAGGAACAGGAGTGTTTTGTATGTATAAAAGATAAACATTTATTTTAGAAATAAATGGTTTACGAATGGAATCCAGTGAAAATGTACTTGTTGTCCCCTTCAATCCGTTGGATTTTTTGTGCTGATGAAATAATTTATCAGTCAAAGGTGGAAAATGGATCTATCTTCCTTTTTTTACATATGTGATTGTTCGGTCGTTTCTTTGTGTGTGGGTGTGTCCTTGTGTAACTGACGGAGGCAAATTTATTCTTTAACTTCTTCCAAAGCTATTCTTGCGGTCTTTTTTCTTTCAACTTCATCGTTACTTTTGCCTTTATTTTGTTCATCTTTAACCCTTTTTTTTTGGCTTTCTCTATTCAGATCATTCAACATGTTTCGTATATCCTCTACAGTTCCTGATAGTAATGCATTGTCATCACAGAACCATAAATTGTCCAAATATCCTCCGTCTACGTTTACTCCAACTCCTTTATCAGTCTGTTTTCCGGAAGATGATTCCAAGACACGTTGTAAATAGTTTTATTGATATACCCCTCTCGTCTTAACCCTTTTCCAATCTTTATTTTGTTAGTATCTTTATGGAGTAGAGTTATTTGCGTTACATTTTCATGTATATATGTATATATATATATATATATATATATATATATATATATATATATATATATATATATATATATATGGTTTATGCTTTTATGTGTTCATACGCTTATGGCCATACCGTTTCGTCTACAGACTTGGAAATTGGCATCAGTATTCCACTAAACCGCTTCTTTTTTTTCAATTTTTTGGTAAAAAAAACCTTTTCTGATCTTTTGGGGGAATTATTTTGATGGGCTTCTAAGAACATCTCAAAAGAATCTACATGTTTCTTGATCTGCTTTTTCTCTGTTTTATGTTCTCCAGTCGAAAACACCAGTGACGTCACGAATTAAATATAATCAGACCATACTTCTATCTTCGATGGAATTTTTTTTTTTTTTTACTTGATTTTAAATTTTGACGCTACGGTTGTTCACTCATTGACTGTGATGGCGAGTATTACGCTATATAAACTTTCAGACCACCCTGTGTAATATTCTACACAATAAACATTGTAGAGCGAAAGAATGTTTCCACAAAACAGATTACAGAAGGCAGTATTCAGGTCTAGACGAAGGGCGAGAAAGATGAGAGGACATTCAACAGGATGAGACGTAGCATTCCAGGGCGTTGACCCTTGCGGATATATTATGGTTCATTCAGCAATAAGTCTTCAGTTCGTTGTCCCCTTCTCGATAACCGCACAGAAAGGAATCAGTGATCACAAATTGACGGAATGATGGAAGCTCTTTAATTAGAAACACCATTCAGCCGGTAAGAATGGATCCCATGGGGACTGCTTAAAACGTACGCGGAGGTCTTCGTATGGTTACGGAAGAAAGTAAATAGGACATTTCTAGCACGTCTTGCTTGTCACTGTGTTAGTAGAGCAAAATAGTTGGTAACCAGACACTTGAGACAAATCTTATAACAAATCGAGAACAGGCGGTTGTTGTTGCTGTTGTTGATGTTCTTCTTCTTCTTCTTCTTCTTCTTCTTCTTCTTCTTCTTCTTCTTCTTCTTCTTCTTCTTCTTCGCAATTCCCTCTTCTTTTTCTATTTCCCTTTCTATTTTCTTCTTTTCAATTTCCTTTTTTCTTTCTTTCTCTTACTTTTCTCCTTCATTTTATATTCTCTTTCAGTCTTTTATTAATTTTCGTCTCCACTTCTTATCCTTCATCTTTTTTTATCTTTTTCTCCTTCTTCTCCCGCTTCCAACTTCATCGCCCCTCTCTCCTTCTCATTCTTCTTTCTATCTACTTCTTTCTGACTGCTTCTTTTTATCTTCTCCTTTTTTTTCTTTCTTCTGTCTAGCCCCCTCTTATTTTTTCTTAGCCCTCCCTCCTTCCTCTCCCTAACTCCTTCTTTCCCTTCTCTTTCCTGACTCCTTCTTCTTATAACCCTCCCCCCTTCGTTCTTTCTTTCTACTTTCCACCATGCTAGGCCGAGCAGTCAGCTGACAACGCTTCGTCAATCGCAGAGGCTAAAAGCGTCGAGAGATCAACATTAATGTTGGTGTGTAAAGTGAGTGAGGCTGTTTTACTTGTGTTGGATTCGGTAACATTCGATACCTCAACATATATACATACATATATACATGGATATGGACAGATTGAGATATATATATATATATACATATATATATATATATATATATATATATATATATATATATATATATATATTGAGAGAGAGAGAGAGAGAGAGGGAGGGAGGGAGGGAAGGAGAGAGAGGGGAGAGAGAGAGAGAGATAAACAGACCGAGATTGCCGACATCCACCTTGAAAATTCGGGGGGCATGAACCCTAACCCACAATAGATGTTACGAAATGCTCAACGACTCAAGTCACTAATTTAGTTTCCATATATATATATATATATATATATATATATATATATATATATATATATATATATATATATATATATATATATATATATATTACATTTGCCCACAAAGCGTTTTTATTTTGTTGTTGTTTTTTGAAAACAAGAGGCCGAATATACAGTTAAAACGCGATTTTCGCTGGCAATTTTTGTACACACTTGATTGATAGAATCCGAAAGATGAGAATCATATGATTTACTTGCATATACCGACACCTCATCTCAAAGATTTAGCTCCTAAATTTCAGTTGAATTTTTCCAAACTTTCATATGAATTCCTTTATTTAATCATCATTGTTATCAGCAGCAGCCTATTAACGTCTGTCGTTGGACGTAAACCTTCCCCAGGATTCACCAGACTTCTCGATCGTGGGCGTCGCAGGGCCAGTACTTTCTTAACTTGCTTAGTTCGTTACGCTGCCTTATATTTTCCAGTCACAATTTTGTGTTTGATTTATGGGATCCATGTGTCAAATCGTGTTGTCCAGCGGTTATCCGACATTCTTAAGAATGGGAAAACATTAACGACATGTCAAAGGCGACAATCTTTTGAGCAATGAAAATGTTTGTGGGTTTAATAAGAGACAAAGAAGACGTCAAGAAACCAGGAAAAAATAGATGCATATACATGTTTATCTACATACACAGCATGTGATCTTTTTCTGTGATGCCCTAAGATTGAACTCAGTGCGAGCGAATACATAAATGAGAATAACATAAAGTAATCGAAAACTCACCATCATAGTTAATTGCACAACCGTAGCGTCAAAACTAAAAGTCGTTTAAAAATTATTCCATCGAATGAAAAATAAACATCACTGGCATTTTCCACTGGAAAACATCTAAACTGGAGTAGAACAAACTTCATGAAACTTTAAGATTCTGGAGAATGTTGATGTTGATAATAAACTCGCCAGAATGAAGTCCCGGTAATAAAAAAGCAGCATTATAATTTCCTATTTTCATAAGAGCTCTAGTGGAGTACTGATCCAATTTTTAAGTCTGTAGACTAAACGGTAAAGCCATGAGCGTAGGAACACACTAACACATACATATAAAAAAGGATCGAACCCTCCACCACCTTTGGTGGCTACGGTTGTTCAATATGTATACGTGTGTGTGTAAATGTCCCTGAAATGACAAGGCATCATATAGATCTTAACAAGATAAATATTAGAAAAGGGTTAAGACGAGAGGGTATAATATCAATAAAACCCTCTACGGCGAGTCTTGAAATCACCTTGTGGAAAACAGACTGCGAAAACGTGGGAGTAAACATAGACGGAGGATATTTCAACAATATAAGATATTGTGATGACAATGCATTAATATCAGGAACTGTTGAGGCTCTACAAAACATGTTAAGTGATCTAAATAGAGAAAGCCAAAAATAGGGTTGAAGATGAACAAAACAAAGACAAAAGTAATGTTCTATGACAAAGCCCCGAGAAAAACAAACAGGATTGACGGTGAAGCTTTTGAAAAAGTTAAGGAATGCATTCTCCTTGGTCAGGTAATAAAACTAAGGAGAAACATAACAATTCGATGGTATAAGTAGAGATACTGAAAAGTAAATTGGTAATACGCTTAGAACGCAAGTATACAATCAGTACATTATAAAAGCTTTGATGCAAGGGTGCGAAACCTGGAAACTTACCAAACTGCTCGAAAACAAATGATCTGACAAATCAGAAAGATTAATTATTTTTATTTATCTATTTCCTATAACGTGTTTCGTTGACTAAAAACGTCATTAAATCGGGTTTGAATGATATCTTTCATGCATGGGATGTTTATCATTGTCTTAGGGATCATGTAACGTCATAATGTTATGGTTGTGTTATTTGACAGTTACTGCGTTATTTTTTTACTATGTGTATCTTGATTTTTTTAAATTTTTACTATTTGTTATCTTGGCTCGTATCTTTTTTTTGTTCATCTTTGTCAAGACTGAAGACACATGGAGTTTATCTGAACGTTGTTGTTTTGTGTTGCTTCCTACAATCAATGTTGATTCTATTATTCGTCGTTTTTTGTTGTTTTTTTTTCGTGAGGGTGGTTCTTTCTTTATTATTTGTGCATACTTTGAACTGAAATTGAAAGTCCTTGTTGCGATGGAACACGAGTGCATTTTATGTGTCATTTATCCTCTAAGCCTTTATAAGTTTATAAATTCTCTGGTTGAAAGTTCTTGAAGTTTCACCTAGGTATTTTTATCGCAGTTTTAACTTGGTATTCCATATACACAGGCTTCAGATATTTGTTCATTATGTGCTTTCTCATTGGTTTTGCAAGTTTCTCGGTTTTGGGTTTTGTCGAGAGTTTTATCTGTCTGGTTACATCGTTATCACTATTTCTGTAATTTTTTTTTTTGTGTAGAATTTTTCTTTTTGTGTTGAGTATGAATGATATGTGGCCGTAGAGGAGTTTGAAGGTGTTTAATGCATTGCTCTTCGTCATTCAGTTACTTTAGACTAGATATTCTCAGGGCTCTTAAATAGAGACTTATAATTATGCCAGTTTTCTGTTGTTATTTGAAATAAAAATCAACCTCATAAAGTTGTACTCATCATAGCAACAAAATGAAATCTGGTATATCTACATGATCTCAAAGACAGCGAAAGACATCACAATTTTGAAAAACATCGTTCAAAATCGATCTGATGACATTACTAGTCAACAAATCGTATTACTGAGGATAAATGTATGAAAATGATCAGTTTTCCAATTAGTCAAATCATACAACTTCAATTTTTCTGAGAATCTCTAGTTTTTGAGTAATATTCTTGCGAAAAGGTTTTTGAAAATCCATGGTGCATTTTATTTTTTATCTTGATTTTCCATGTACGTCCGACCATCGCTGGTCTTCTGCAAGGTTAGCTTGCTTTGAATACGCAGAGCTGAGTCAATTGTAGCATCTGTCATCATTTTCAAACTTCAACAAAATCAACGAATTAAATAGAAGTACTATTAACTGACAGAAATGATGTATCTAGCACGTGACAATAAATACTGTTGAAGATTGGAAATGAAGAAAAATGCTATAATTGACACGGATCTGTGATGTCGAAGGCAGCTGGCCATGAAAAAAAGACCAGTGATGGTCGTTCAAAAACACCAATGCGGTCATTAACTAATGCGTCACGAATTTTGGGAAATTTATTCATTCCTTTGAACAACCGACAAAATATACCATTTGAAAAGAGGACTAACTCGCAGAAAATTGAACTGACAAAAATATCGATAGTATATATAGATTGTATTAAGAGATGAATGTATAGTTCGACTCGAATAATGATAAATGCGTCATACTATTTTGAAACTATTTCCCATTGTCTATGCAGTAAATGTATCATTTGGCGAAGACTGCGTAAATAGAATAAAACAATTGAGGAAAATGCAAGAATCGAACCTGCAACCGATAAGGTGGCTGCTTTAATCATTCAACTAAACAGTTGCTGCTAATGCAAAGGCCCGAAAAACTGCTTTAATACAATCTCTCTTTTTATTTGCTTTTTCATTGTCTATATCTGCTCTATTTGTATTCAAATACAGACTATTTCATCATTAAGATATGGATAGATAATCCAACAGAAACAAGTATAAATGCATTATATTACTTTTAGACGCTGTTTGATAAAGATGTATACGTATATCATACATGTCTAGATAAGAACACAAGTGTACAAGTGTCTTTATATGTATATGGCTATGTGCATGTATATATATATACATATATATATATATATATATATATATAGAGAGAGAGAGAGAGGGGGTGAGAGAGAGAGAGAGAGAGAGAGAAACCAGTATATATAGAATAGTCCCTCTCTCATATACATATATATTCAGAAATAGATCTATGTGACCCGACAGAATGAATTATAAATTGCATCGTATTGTATAAAACTTATTTGAAATGATCTTCCGTCATTATAAAATCAATGTATCACTCAATCTAGACAACATGAATAGAATAAACAATCAAAGAGAATGGGGTTACTGTGGCAATCGAACCTGCCACTGATGGGGTAGCTGTCTCAACGTAGTGATGCTCTTACCATTGAGCTAAACACCTGCCAGTAATGCGAAGTGCCAAACAACTACTTCCAAACCAAAATTTCAATTCGTTTATTTTCGATCAATTCGCTTCTTTCAACACGACAGTATTAAGAAATGGATATATCTGGTCCAACAGAATCTTAAATTGCATTATACTATATAGAAACTTATTTGAAATTATTTCCTGTCATTACATGTTTAGCTCAATGGTAAGTGCATCGTTACGTCGAAGTAGCTACCTCGTTCTTGCAGCAGCCTCGTTCTCTTTAATTGTTTATTCAATTTACGCTGAGTTGAGTGATGCTTTATCCGTGTAATGACGGGATATCATTTCAAATAAGTTTCTGTATAATATGGTGCAATTTATAATGCACACACTTATATATATATATATATATATATATATATATATATATATATATATCGTCTGAGCAATATTTGTGTATGTGCTGAGAGAAGACGCACCCAAAATATTGGGATTAAGAAAGAATGTTTTCCTCCTTGAATTGTTTCCAGTTTCCTCCCCTAACGATATGACGTAATTGCGTTCAGGCAGTTGACAGAACAGATTATGTACATAAAGACGAGGGCGAACATATGACGTCATTGATATCGGTACAATCCCTGCATGAAAATCTTTCCACTTTTTTGTTGGCTCTAGTTCTGATGATTCAAATTAATGAATGGTTGAAAGGAAGAAAAGGGTGTCCGTGACATCATAGAAACTATTAAAAAACTCAAATGGCAATGGGCAGGCCATGTTGCAAGAACGAAAGACAACCGATTGACATCACATCTAACAACATGGATCCCCAGAGATCACATGTGAAACCGAGACCGACAGAACACTAGATGGAGAGATGAACTAGTCAGATTCAGGAAATACTGGCTCCGCGACGCCCATGATAGAGAATTGTGGCGAATCTTGGGGAAGGCCTATGTCCAATGACGGACGTTAAAAAAATGATGATGATGATGATGATGACATTTTATCAAATTTACCAGCCATTGTGGTTGTGATATAACTGAAGAATGACTGGTCTGGAACAGCAATACGAAGTGAACATCGCAAAGAATTTATTAGTCAAAAGGAAAAGTGAATGCAGTACAAAAAATATGATTTAAAGCTCAATGAATAACACAGCTGATTGATAGATATGGACAAACTCAGATGTTTTTTTCATTTAAGACTAGAATCCCTTACAAATTCTCTCCGTTGGAAGCCGATTTCTAACTTGATGCTTAGATTAGTACTTAATTGCAGTAAAGAAAATACAATGTCGATTTTGTTGGGCGTCATTTAACCGTCAGAATTTTCTGAAAAAAACTTTGTTTACTTTCGTATCCAAATAACCTTAAAGAAAACAAAATGAAAAGCATCCAAAAATAAGAAATATTCACGCGTGGAAGGAGGTATATATCTAAGTGCGTGTGTATAAATCTACTTTATATACCCAGAAAGATAAATCCTTAGCATTTACTGTAGCTTCAAAGATAACAAGCTTAATTCAATCCACTCAGAGGGATCGATTACTGTAACCTATTCATATATCTATTGAATAACTAAGGACCCTGTTTTAAGCCAATTTTGCGGATCATCAAGTATTGTGTTCGATATTTACTATGAGCCCTATGTTTGAAAGCGTTTCATGCTGTTTCAACCGATCTTCCACCTTGCTCTGATCATTGCATTGGCCTACCAAGCTTGCCTTCTGAGCAAGCTGGCATGTCAGGTATTGGCCTTCCTGGAATCTGTAGCCGTGGGCAAATCTGTTTGCCAGTAAAAATCACGTAATCATAATAGTAACAGTGTGCAACTTTTAGGTTTCCTGGTTGATAAGACCAATTTTCTTCTAAAAAGAATAGGAATTGTCAATTATCACCTTCAGACATTGCTTTAGCGACCGAAGCAGTGGTTATTTGAAATCTACTTGTTTACAATTGGACAACAGACGAATTTGTACATTTTTATTCACTTGCAATAAGTAAAACAATTACATAGGAATATTATTATCCTGATCACAAAAAAAAAAGTTTTTAGGGAATAATTGTCGTTTTCTATACTTTTTGCACTAAAGCAATCAGGGAAAAAAAACTCTCGCAACTCGAGAATAAAAATTGCATCGCACGGTGAAATTTTCTACTCGGGTAGATATTTTTAAAAAACTTAACTTAGTATTGAATTAGATCACGTCAGTATCAAACCTAGTGAATTTGCTTTACATTGCTGGAGTTAAAATAATAAATAATGCAATATTATTAAAATATGTAAATCTGGTTCATAAAATGAACTTTGCTTTCATAACAGATATTCAAGTTGAAATCTGATTATTTTCTGAGTCCTGCAAAATCTACAGTTGACTAACCCTACCGTCAAAATTGGGAAGCCAGACTAAGCCTCTGTTGTTTAGATTTGAAAAATATATGATGACACTCCTCTTGAAAAAATATATTTCAGCGAAAAAAAAGAGAAAAGTACTCTGTCACACAGAACTGAAATCATTTTCCCTTAAAAAAAAACATGATGATACTTTACTAATCTGGTTAGTCACTCAATAGAAACCGTCGTGTGACTATGCTGTGTTGTGCGTGATAAATTGATAAATAGGAAAAGGGGGTGAACAATGAATAAGTCACTTCTCTCACCTTTTGTTGGGCGGTGATAAATAAAAAAGAAGTCTGAATTTTCGAAAAGCATGTGTGAATGTTGCCAGACACAAACCAAATGGCCAATTTACCAAACACTAACATTGTAAATTGAACCAACCACTGAAAACCCATTTGGTGGGGCACTGCAAAAAAAAACTTTTTTTCCCTAGACATAATTAATAAGGAGTAAATGTTTCAATTTTCAGCCCTTTCGTTCATTGGTACGCCTTGTCTGCGTAATATTTAAATACACAGATGGTCAGCCAGCCATACTAACAGAGAAAAATTGAAGGAACCTATGTTGATAGTTGCAGTGACAGTTTTGGTCGACGTTTTCAAAATATGCGATATCATGTTTATTAAATTAGATTTCCTTTTACAACGAATATCCATATTGAAATCTGATTCATTATTTGCAAAAGCTGAATTAAAGCGGTCCCACTCTACCGTTAAATTTGGGAAGCAATCCAGAACGTCTTCTGTTACCGTGCTGTTACCATTTCTCCATTTCTCGGAGAGAATATTGAGCGAAAGATGCAAGTGCGTCTTATCTAATGAGAAATAATTATTTATTCATATTGGTGTACAAAAGTGTCTGAGGATTATATATGGGATGGATTACTCAGGGTACGTTATAAGACACAGAAAAGAGATAGATAGATAGACAGATAGATAAATAGATAGATAAATAGATATATAAATATGTATATATATATATATATATATATATATATATATATATATATATAGATAGATAGATAGATAGATAGATAGATGGTATACATATACATGGGTGTGGAGGTCTCTTTGTACGCAGATGTTAATCTTCCTTTCCTGACTAATATATATATATATATATATATATATATATATATATATATATATATATATATATATATATATATATATATATATATATATATATATATATATATAATATGCTTAAGTGCATGTGTAGAAAGACGGGATTTGCAAAGTAAATAAAAAATTACAAAAAAGAAAATAAACTCTTGTCTTTTGTTAAATTTTAAGGTCAGCTTTTAGGGCAGGGTAACGCGTGTGCCCCGCTAACACGAATTATAGAAGGACAAAATGTCAAAATATGGGTTAGTCGGTGTACGCTTATGTTGGGGGGTCCCTTATTCTTGTGTCTTTCTTTCTTCCCTTGCATTATTAAGATGTCAAAGAAGATTAGACACGTTGTCATCAACTACGGACACAAAGTGCAACTGGGGATTCACAATACATAAATTACTATTTAATGGAAGTCACTTGACGAAAGATAACTTCATTTAAGGACCATTTATTAAAAAAAATTCACTCACAACAATGCCAAATATATTTTCATAGATTTCAGAATATGTATGTTCATGTATATATCTTAAAAGCTTTGAAGTGTTAATAACTCTAATAAGTTTCCAAAAAGAATTTTTAAGCATTATTTTGCTTTATTTTGGATCATAATGATCATCATTATAAACAGGAACAGCCACTGGCCAAGGCCTTTCCCACTTGAAGAAAGATAACTTATATATTTAAAAACATTTTTCTTTTTTTAATCTATATATTCCATCCTTTCTCTACCTACAACAATGCCATATAATTTTCAATGTAATTTCAGAAGATTTATATATATATATATATATATACATATATATATATATGTGTGTGTGTGTGTGTGTGCGTATATATATATACACACACACACACACACACACATATATATATATATATATAAGTATATATATATATATATATATATATATATATATATATATATATATATGCTTTCGAAAACCTTCATCAAAAAATATCAAAATGGATATTCTCACACTAATTAAAATGTTATATATATATATATATATATATTCTCACTCTAATTAAAATGTTATATATATATATATATATATATATATATATATATATATATATATATAACATTTTAATTAGAGTGAGAATATCCATTTTGATATTTTTTGATGAAGGTTTTCGAAAGCATTTTGAAACATTTTCAAATAAAATTTCCAAAAGTTGATATATTTTTTTAAAAATTGACAAAATCATTTTGAGACATAATTTTACGTGATATCATGGGTTAAAGCTGGGGATCCCTCTAGCCTTGTGCCACATTGAGTTAAACTGGGACTAGAGGTGAGATTTAGGCGATTTTCCCTACTAATCTAAGAACAGTCAATATCAAATAGAGGCGAAATGTACACTATTTAGTTGGATTGAATATTCATTATGTAATTAAACAATAGTTAAAGGGGTTGATAAACGAATAAGTTACTTCTCTCAACTTTTGGGACACTGATCACTAATGTGTATACGACCGGACACAAAATAAGGAACTTATTTAGCAGAAACTCAGATTGAAACTGCCACCCTTTTTTAAATTTCTAATTTTTCCTTTGGGTGGGTGGGTTGTATCTCAAAACGAAAAGAAAAAAAAAAATTTTTCTGAAGGAGTAAATGTTTAGATTTTCAGTGCTCAAGTCCCATGAATGTGGTGAGTGCGCCTGATACATAGCCAGCCTGTCAGCCAGACCAATTAAACACCGAAGAGACCTATGTTGACGGTTCTGGAGATAGTTTTGGCTGACAGTTTTTAATTCTTGTTTGTATCACTATTAAGCATCCTAGTATACATGCACCCTCATAATCTTCTATCTTCTATCTTTTCCATCCCATCCACCCTTGAAATGTTATGAACAAGGGTAATAATAGAATAGGGTGCTTATGCTTCTGTTAGAGCAAAAAGAACAAAACCTTCATTAAAACTGTCGCTCTTCTCTCCCAAATGCGAAACTTAAGATCAACATATATTAACAGTAGTCTGCATGAATTTAGACTGATAGAAATAATCAGTTTTAATATTAGTAGTATTAGTTTCATTTGCCCCTTTTTATTATAGTTGAAAAAAAGATACATTCGATAAGTAACAAATTACTTTGAGAAAATTATGTGCAGAACGTGTAATAGGTATTTGAACAAACAACCAATTCACTTCTGATCGCATAGTTTTGAGGAACATAACGCAGGAAGAACCAAATTTGGTGCAACCGACATAACAAGGCATGCACTTAATTATGTTCTGTGGTTCTGGATGCCAAATTCCTCAAAAATGCTCCCTTTTAACAAAATCAAATTGTTAAATGAAAAAAAACATTTTTTTGTTTCCATCTTTCTGAAATCATGGTCAAAATTGATCAAGGAGATTGAAAAAGTGAACTCCCATTGCTGTATGGTGGAGTGGTCAAAATTGTTAGTTGGGGGAGCAAAAAATCTTAATAGGTGCTGAAAATCCATATTTGTTCTTGTGTAAAGTCCGTGTTTTTGATTCTGAAATTAAAATGATTAGAAGTAAAATGGCCATTTGTTCAAATACTTCTGACATGTATTGTGAATTAATTGCAGAAGTTTATATGTGAAAGTGATGGCGATATTTTAGTTGTCAACAGTCAAAAAGGTTCCAGGATTCCCGTTTATAAATGTCTGCCCTTACTATTTATATTATTCTAAACATTTGCCGTTTTTTCACTCAATCGATCAAAACTTTCTTTGGCGTTTCCTATGCGTGTTAGAGAAAAATAGGAGTCAGAGCTATCATGAAAATCCATTAGAAAACTACAAATGGCAATGGGATAGCCAAGTAGCAAGAACCACTAGACATCACGACTCACAACCTGGATCCCTGGAAATTATATGCAAAATTGTAACCGGCAAAAAATTAAATGGCATGGTGACTTGGACAAGTTCAGAAAATATTGGCTCCACGACACACATGATAGTGATGTCTGGCGATGTCTTGGGGAAAGGTGTATGTCCATAGGCGGACATGACGATATTGATGATGATGATGCTGATGATGATGAGGAGGAGGAGGAGGAGGAAGTGGAGGAGGAGGAAGAGGAGGAGGATGGGGAGGAGGATCTTACATGTATAAGTTTTAAAGAAGAAATGTATTGTGTGACTGCAAGAAAACTTAAACCATTAATGCTCTGTCTGGATGCACGAAGAAATATCATAAACCGTTCGATTTCCTCAATTAAAATTTTACAAAACATAGTTTAGGAATGCACAAGTGCGTGTTGTTTATGCACACACACGTATTTGAGGGGGTCGTGTTTGTGTGTGTGAGGAACATATTGACCACAAAGCCAGTAGATTGGTGGATCAAGTGAAAGTGCGATTTCGTATCGGCTTTTCGTATAGACTCCGCAACGGTTGCACGCTACAAGCTGAATTTCTTTTTGTATGAGGGCAATTTGACCCTAAGATGAACATAGAATAGGTGGCAAGTCGTCTAAAGGTCAATTTAAGGTCTGGTAAATTTTGGCATTTTCAAACCCAACAAAGACGGCTGCACGCTGTAGGCTTCAAATTTATATACAAGCGTAAGTTCGCCAAAGAATGAACATAGAATTGGTGGCGATGACCTCTATTTACTTCTAATGGTCAACGTATGGTCTGGACAATCTTGGCATTTTCAAATCAAAGGGAGACGACTGCACTCTGCAGGCTGCAAATTTGTGCTCGAGAGCAGCTTGATCCCAGGACGAAGATAGGTGTTGCTTACCTTTTATGGTCAACATGAGGTTATTTTAACATTTTCGAAAAAAGGTGAATTAGACCAGAATTTGAACCCGAACGGTTGCGATCCCTTCTTTGAGAAGATCTGTGTTAGACTTCACTTTTCCTCTTTTCGGTAAGGTACAAGAAACAGAAAATAGCGTTCTTTAAATTGACAGTGCTTGGCATATTCCTCCCTCTCTTCTTCATCCAAGTCTTTTGTACCTCTCACCGACCTCCGATGGTTCAGCCTAACGTACCATCATTCACAATTTTAGGTGTAGGAACGCACCCAATTTTTCCATATGAATTCAAAGCAAATGCTCCTTTGGTTTACGCCATTTTTGCCTACGAAAATTTTTGATAGATATGTCCTATTTTCAGCGGGGGGGGGACCTATGTATGTTTATGTTTGATGTGTTTGTCAGTATGCGTGTGCGTGCGTATAATATGTGCGTATGTATCTAATTTCAGAAATTGCTTCTGGCTTGCCTACGTTTGACACATGTCCCGGTTAACATCTTGCTTCGATCCAGATTTGAAAAAAAATCTCCTTATTTTTTTCGGAGTAGATAGTATGGGAAGTGCCTTTCTACATTGGATATCGCGTCAAATCACCCTCCCACCACCACCCATGGGTTAATGGGTACATCCGCTAGCAGATAAACATCAAGTTGAGATAAAGAATATTTTTAAGGACGAGTTGTCTTACAGATGAAGAAAAAGATAAACTCTTTCAGAAGGATTTACTGCTTCGTTTTCATGACGTAAATCGTCTACGTCGAGTCAAAAAGGAGGAGGAATCGAAATTCGGGTTGAAATGACACCAAACATTTTTAATTGCTCACTTGTCGCCGTATTTCAGCGGATGCAGGTTTTTTGCCAATTCTAATATTTTTTGCCACATGATATCGCCAAAATTTCATGTGTGCCATAACGATATGTCTAAAAGTTCTCAATTAATTTCAATGATATTTTGTGAAAGGATGGAGAATAGGCTATGGGAGAACTGATTGAATATCAGTGAGGGTCATGTACAATTACCCCCCCCACACACACACAATGGTGTTGAGCTCTTTTTAGTTATAAATTTCATTTTTCAAATTTGTGAGCCCTATGTTGTCAATTTCAATGTTTTACTTTTTTTCATGTTTCTAAGTCCGATGTTGGTGACTTAGGTGTCTTTTATTCAATTCTCTTGAATTTAGGAGAGATTTCTTCATTCGAAAAATTGAAAAACAGGCCTGGTTAATCCATTGGTTCCCAACTTGGGGGTTAGGGTGGATTTCACCCCAAGGAGTGAATAAGGCTTTTAGAAAGAAATAAAACTTTATCAAATGATGTGTTCCTAATCATTCCCACTTGCTTTTTTGAGTTACAAAAACACAGCAGCTGCCGTACAATCATAAAAAAACGTTATAAAACTGTCTAATTGTGCGCAAAATAAAATAATTATTCAGAATTATTCTATCTGGCTACTTACATAAATGGAAGGGGGTAAAACTAGTAATTTTATTGACAAAAGTGAAGAATGACCTTGAAAACGTTTGGAACCACTGGCTTAGTCACTCAATTTGAACCGTTACGTGACTAAAGTCTTCTGGCAGCACGACCTTATTAAGACGATTAGTTGGAAAACGTATAAAAAGGGTAATCAATGAATAAAATACTTCTCTCGCCTTGTGTTAGCCAGTGATCACTAAATATTTTTCTTGGGAGGTATGGAAACCAAAAAAACGTTTTTGTAGACATTGTAAGGAGTCTTCAGCACCATTGGTGCGTGCTGAACGCACGACGTATTCATATACAGCTAACCAGCCTGTGGGACTCACTTTGAAACTGAAGATACCTAAGCCGTCAGTTTTAGTGAGAGTTCTGGCTGAGAGTTTCAACAATTATCTAATTTGTCAACCCTGGTCTACGAAGTACAAGATCCGGTCAACATAACTACTGCATCTAAACGTGGACTCAAAAGGAAATTATAAATTGTCGAAAAAACTTCATGAATTAATCATAAGTCTTATTTACCAGAGACAATAGTGAAGAAATAAGGTTTAAAAACTTGTTACTTAGATTCTGTGGTAATTTCCCACCTTTTCAAACATGAGAAATTTGCATATTTTCCATCGCATACGTAGTCTGTCCACAAAGAAACCGAACTTTCTAAAGAGTACGCTGATGAGACGCTTCAGAGAGCACAGGACAGGTAGCATAGCAGTGAGCTTGAATTTTGGCTCGAAAAACTGCTCGTTAGTTTTTGAGCTGTAGGTACCAGAGTGAACATGTGTCTCGTGCACTTGACTCTTTTCATCTCTAATTTGAAAAATTAAGCATCTTGAAAATTAACCTGTTTGTGTGAAATTTTGTTTCAAATGAGGTAACAATTTTTTGGGAGACACTTCATTAGTAAAATTAGATTTGGAAAAAAACTGAACAGTGTCAGGAAAATTCTCCCTTTGACATATTAGTTGTAGAACCATAAATAAATTAAGATATTTTGGTTTCCATAGCTCTAGTCGTCCTTGAGTTATACATTGACAGACAGACGGACAAAAAAACATTTGGTGAATTATATATATAGTAATCTTAAACCGACACTCAATTCATTCGTTAGAGCTATTATTACAGGTATATGTTGTTGATTCCCGTTACTTCTCGTATTTTACCTGGACCAAAAAAAAAAAACCATAAACGAGCTAATTAGCCATTCGTTAGAAACCGTCACGTTGCGGTGATCAATCAAAAAATTGGAAGAGGGAATGCTGAATGAACTTCTCTCGACTTCTGTTGGGCAATGATCACTGAAATAACAAAATATTTAAAAAATGCATGAACCCTGCTGGACACAAGTCAAGGAGTCAATTTAGCATAAACTTTCATTGCAAATAGAATCCTTCATCAAAAATCCTTGTATGATAGAATTTTCCCAAAACTGAAAAAGCTCCTTTGTAGACATATTAAAGAGGTTTTCAGCCCTCTAGCTCAATTAGTGTAGCCTATACGTGTTATAAATACATAGCCAGAAGAACCTTATGTGGATAGTTTTCGTTGACAGTTTCTAATAGAAGATGACAAATTGTCAAATATACCAGAATGAGAGGTCTGAATAGTGGCTTCATAGAAATCATCATGCGATCAGAGTCTTGTCATGTTAGGGGTGATCAATTAAAAATTGGAAATGAATAAGCCACGTCTCTTGCCTTTTGTCTGAATTGTCAAAAAACAAACTAAGATGCAACTAGGGTTTCAGTTAAGCATAAACTTAAATTCATTGTAGGTTGGCCCCCACATGAACACGCCCTAAAAATCTACTTGGTGGGGAAGAAAAAAGAAAAGATATTCTGGGCATAAAGAGTAAGTGGTGAAATTTTCAGCCCTGTAGCACCATTGGGGCCGCTTGTTCACATGATACATACATATATATAGTCAGCCGGACCAACTTGAAAACTGGAGAAACCTATCTTGACAGTTTTTGGTTGACAGTTTTTGATCCACCCCATTAAAATCTGACAAGTCCGGTACAGCTGCAAAATTTCTGTAAAATAACATTTGAAAATATATCTGGATCCCTGGGGCCAAATTAACTGATCAATCAGGGACGAAATATTATTTGAGATTTGTAATTAGGCGTGCAAGTGACGGGCAGATGACACAAGTTTGTTCCGTTTTCTCTTTTGAAATGACGTAGATCTGATGGTTGTTTTGAAAAAAAAAGAAGAGCCATTTTGGGGGCTGTGCTGAGAAAAAGTGCGTTTTAAATCCGTTGAACTATAATAATAATAATAATAATAATAATAATAATAATAATAATAATAATAATAATAATAATGATGATGAGTTGAAATGTAGCTGGTGTGATTTATATGAAGAAGATGGAACAAAGAGAAAAAAAAGCAAAAGAACAAGAACCATGCGGTCAACGATGCATCCACCATACATGGCAGTAATAGCAAGAAGGGGAAGAAGAAGAAAAGATGAGGATGGTTGATCCGAAAGGTCTGGATTAAGTTCCATATCCATTCAACTTAATACGACGAAGAAAATTGATACTAAGCATTTCTAGCAGTGGTTGTAATAGCAGGAGAAGGGAGATAAAGATCCACCCCAGAATGAATTCACATCTTCCATCACCAGCACTTCCACAAATACATCATTCATTGAGAACTTTTGGAGGTATTGTGTGAACTAACATACAAAAAATGAATGTGAACAGATAGACGAACATGAGTGAATCTCAGAAAAAATTAAATATATCACCCAATCGAGTATGTCATTGTTCAGTCTAAAATCTTATTCAAATCTTAGAATTTTTGGAGATATTATGTGGACAGACATACAAAAATAAATGGACATATATACTTCCTGTTATTTTGTTGACATAGGCACAAAATACTGAAGTTAAGAAAAGGGAAAGAAGAAGAAGAAGAAAAAGAAAAAGAAGAAGAAGAAGAAGAAGAAGAAGAGGAAGAAGAGAAAACAAAATAATATCTTATAGAAACAGACAAATGTTTTCATTATCGAAGCGACACGAAGATTTACTCATAGACCCTTTTTGGTGAGGGAACTGTACTATTTGCAATTTCTTCCAACGAAGTAGCCTTTTAGATTGTCGGGTTGTGCTGAAATTTGTTACAAGAAGCTTTTTGACCAAAGCATTACTCTTGTTTCCATCGAATTTTCTTGGAGCCTTTGCACTTGATATTAGCAGCATCGTCATAAGTCTTTTGACGATTGTCGTTGAACATTCACCATCCCTAATATTCACTTGAGCTCTCTATCATCGGCATCGTGGAGCCATTACTTTCTGAATTTATCTAGCTCTTCACACCATCTTACTTTCTGTCGGTCACATTTTCGCATATGATCTGTTAGGTTCTACCTTGTAAGTCGTGATGTCCAGCGATTGTCTGACATTTTAGCAACATGTCCAGCCCATTGCCATTAGAGTTTCATAACAGTTTCTATCGTGTCTCAGACTCTTGTCTTTTCTCTGATGTACTGCGCTGTCTTATGATCCCTCCATGTGAGGCTGGGCAAGATTATCTCCTGTACACGTTGCATGGTCTACAGTAGGTGGGATCTTTTCGTTATGTTCCATATTTCAGCTCTATAGATGACTATCGGATGTAACGTGAATAGAAGAGAATTTTTCTCAACCCCACATTGGTTGCATACCCTTCTTTATATGATTAATAGGAATCTCGGAAGTTAAATTCACTCTACCGAAAGCTAACCAGCCTAGTTTGATTCTTCGCTTTATTTTTTCTCTTGATGATGCCATGGAGACTCGCTGTCCCTAGTAGATGTAGTGGTCTACTTTCTAGAGCTCTGCATTTTCGAATTCGATTGGTATAAGGGGTTTGTTTACATTAAAAACCGTCAACTAAAACTCTTACCTAAACTGTCAACAAAGGTTTCTTCAGTTTTTGAGCTAGTTTAGTTGGCTGGCTGGCTGGCTGGCTGACTGACTGGCTATGTATGTACGTATGTATATATCATGCATTCTGACTGCATAAAGTATGGAGCGAGATGGAAGGAATTTAAAAAAATACTCCTTATTAGTTATAGAAAAATGTTTCTTTTTGATTGCATTGATCACCCCTTTTCCAATTTTGTAATTGATCAACCCCAACATAGCATGCTGCCAAAAGACATCGGCCACATCACTGTTTCTATTGAGTGACTTAACAAGCACATCTTCTATGGCATTCATGTGGTTAATCTGAGACTGCAAACGTCTTTTCCATTCAATTCTTTCAAGATTTTCGGATTTAGTAAGCTTAGCTTAATCCACTACAGAAGGAGAGAAATGTGGACGCAAAAATCATGCCGTGCAAATCCTGTCAGTGTGGAAAGTTTGCCTTCCTTGAAAATAGACATTCGAAATTTTGACTTCCTGGCTTGACTCCTACAACGACCTCTACACCTTTTTGGCTTCAATTTACAAAAGTCGAACTTCAAATTAAAAAATGTTGAACTTTATTTTAAGAAAGCGGAACTTCAATCTAAAAAAGGAATTCATACAAACAAACTCATACCATATCTTGTAACAACAAATGTTGTTTTAGATTGAAGTTCATTTATTTCAATTGAAGTTCATTCTTCTCAATTTGAAGTTCAACTTTTCAATTTGAAGCTAAACGGGTCGAACTGTTGGCCTAGGCATCTCATAAAAGAACTAACATTGAAAGAGTAAAACTCGCTTTTCGATTTGAATTATGACATTTTTTCTGGGTTGTTTAATAAAGGGACCATTCTAGGATCAATAGAAAATACAATCATCAATCTTAGTGGTAATGATCTGATTACTAAAATCTTAGTCGAGGTTCACAGGGAAAGCGAAATCCACAGCACATCTCCCTGGATCAAAGGGAAACTGCGATTCGTCATAAATGATGATTTTTACTTGGGAGGGGGACTCTCATATGATAAATACTTCTGTCATAGGAATGGATAATTTTCACAGTTGTTTTCATCATGTTTGATTACTTTAAAAAAATAACATTTTTTATCAGTTTGGGCTCATTTTTTCTTGAAATGTTTTGGGTCATTCTTTTTCTTTTTTTTGAGTAAGCGTATTTTGAACTTTGATAAAGGGTAGAGATTTGAAATTTGAATATATCATTCAGACATGGAGCACTCTGAGAGATGGCAAATTATGCGTAAATTATTGTATTGCTTAATTCGGTCCTAGTGACAGTCTGCTTCTGCGTAAGGCAGGGGTAGAGCATCTGCCTCTGGGTCTGAAGCGAAGGTTTCGACCCAACCAAGCAGTTCTGTAAGAGATACTAGATAGTTTATAGCCACACTGAAGATTTGCAGTACATCGAAACAGCTGTCTGTAGATGACAATATATATATATATATATAATGTTTTTCTAGAGAGAGTTTCCTGAAATAGACCAGTTTGGGATGCTAGCCTGACGCTCAAGATGGACTGACTCATGTGGCTAAAGAGCTCCAACTGCCCTGCTCTACACTCGAGGAAGCCTATGGTCTGGAGTCAGTTGTCCTTATATATCTCATTTCGATCGTCAAATATGAACCGTCGTTTGCAGTGTCTTGCCACTAAGGGCAATCAAACGAGGCACAAACACCCATTACTGCATCAAATGCCCCCATTTTTCGACAACAGAAAGCGCAGTATGTGCACCAGATAGATCATATTTTCCTAAATGTGGACCACAGACCCTGGGGGCAAATTTAGCGAACATCTGTTTTTCTGAATCCTGTAACCACGAACTTTTACATCCTGTTAGAAACTGTCAACATCTCCAGTTTTCAAGATGGTCTTGTCGACTGGCCATGAATAACATGAGTAACATCAGTGCAGAGCCAAAGCGCTGAAAGTTGAAACATTTAGCCCTTATTCGGTCCAGAAAAACCGTTAATTTTTTCCTTTTGAAAAAGTCCCCCAAATAGGTAATTTAGTGGAGGGTTCAATTTGCAATGTAAGTTTCTGTTAAATTGTTTCTTTAGTTTATGCCTGACAGAGTTAAGACTTGTCTTTTGAAAATTTAGACATTTTAGTATTTTAACATGAAGCGAGAGAAGCAGCCTTTTTCATTGATCACTCTTTTTTCAACTTTTAATTGATCACCCCGAACTCGACATACTGCCAAAAGATGTTGCTCATGTGATGGTTTCTATTGAGTGACTGACCAGACTTGTTTTCATTATTCGCTTCTTCTGTTGACTTACAAGGATATCACCAGCTGCACAGTATAGAAAACCCAGACAAATTATGGGAAGACATTTTGCTGAGAGCCGGACACGGAGATACCCTTATTTAGTAGTTGGTCAGGTTATTTGAGAGACACTTTTACCGGCAATTTTTTTTCAATTCTTCTATTGATGCACTGCTGGAATATAAGGCTAAAGTCAAGCAATAATAATAATAATAATAATAATAATAATAATAATAATAATAATAATAATAATAATAATAATAATAACAATAATAATAATGATAATAATAATCAAGACAACTAGTTAAACCTTGAAAATGAACTGAAAACATCGTGTCAATTGCGCTCTTTATATGATTGTAGCACTTAAAAGAGTCTCACAGGGAGTTGCAACGAAGATGGCAGATAAGGAAATCCAAGGGAGAATCGGAACCATCCAGACAACTGCATTGCTGAAATCAGCCAGAATACTGAAGAGGTTCAAGAGTACTGAGCAGACTTGTCGTCACTTGATCTCTAGTGAAAGCAACCACATAATACTGATGTGAAAACTCGCTGAGCAGAGCACATTTGATCTTAGGGAAAATAGAAAATTGTGTTGAACTGATATGAACGGCAATCCGATATATATACGTCATTATGAATTGCGTTCTATTATATAGAATCTCTGATTTTAAATGATCACCTTTATTACACGGGGAATGATCCATTAGGCCTAAACAACGTTTTTATTAATAACATGATCGTTGCGTTGGAAGAAACAAACAGAGCAGATATAGACCGTGAAAAAGCAAGACGGGAAATAAGGGTTGAGACATTTTCTTTTGGTCTTTGCATTACCGGCGGTAGCTTAGCCCAATGGTAAGAGCAACGCTACGTCGAAGTGGCCACCCTTTAATTCTCAGGTTCGTCCCCCTGCGACAGCCTCATTTTCTTCATTTGTTCATTCTATTTACATAGCATAATCCAAATGGTACCTTCACCGTGTGATAACAGGTGATAATTCCAAATAAGAGTTCCTATATAATGTAACGCAATTTATGATAATTATGTCGGGCCATATATATCCATTTCTTAATTGCATATATTTATGATAAATATATTGGTATGGATTTATACTTGATCCGATAATATCAAATTAAAATGACAATGTGGGAAGACTTTAAGACAAATGGCTCTTTATTTCGACCCACCATGAATTCACATGCCAACTATATAAACACCCTGTTTATCGAAGCACCTCATTTTCTTGGCAATGCTTGGATCGAGCAAAACGCTGAAATGAAGAATAATTTATCCTAAAAGGTTTCCTGGCATAGTCATTTTACTCTTATATATATATATATATATATATATATATATATATATATATATAGTGTCATCCACAGACAGCTGTTTCGTTGTATTACAACTCTTCAGTGTGGCTATACACTATCCATTATCCCATCCAGTACCACGAGGTAGGATCGAAATTTTAGCTTCAGACTCTCTACTCCACGGAACTAGACAGTCAGTAAGATTGAATTTAAGCGATATATCTATTTACGAATATAAATTCCCCGTCTACCAGAGTGCTCCATTCCATGTTGGAAGAGCATTGCATAAGCTTACAATGAACGAGTTACCTCTCTTAAAGAGTGTTCAACCCTGAATAGGGGAGCGTTATATATATATATATATATATATATATATGTGTGTGTGTGTGTGTGTGTGTATGTGTGTGTTCAGTAAATACCCAATACATTCCAAAATGTTCATTCATCTAACTTATACGGCTTCAAAATTGTTTGAATTTTGACCCATGATTTCTGATTTTTGTCCATAACTTCTCAATGTTCGATCGTATTAGGAATAGTCAACCAAAACTCTTAACGTAGACAACACAGGTTTCTTCCATTTTCAAGAGTTTCTGGCTAGCTGTCAATCTATCCATCTAGCGTTCAGACTTCTTTATTTCGAAGTTCAAACTTTTAGTGATCCAACAAGAGATGAGAGAAGTAAATTATTCATTGATCACCTGTTATTCTAATTTTTCAATTGATCGCCCCAACAAGACATACCACGAAAGGACGTTGGTCACAGGTCGGTTTTTGTTGGATGATTAATCAGACCTGATGTTTTTTTCTTTTTTCAATTTTGTATTTTTTAAACCTTTTGTTCAACATCTGTCAATCATAGAGATGTTGAAAAGAAGAAAAAAAATTTGAAATGCATTGGTACTTTTTTCACTCTGTATTTTTCACTTCGGAGAATGTCCCTGGGACCGACCGCCTCGGTTAGCCTGCTGGACGGGCTGGACCTGATGAAGTCATACTAAGAAATGACCAACGACTCACACGGCACATCAACTGGTAACTGAGAATGGATTAGACAAAAACATTTCAGTATTCAGTGTCCAAAACTTTTATAGCATACCTTTCTTGTATTTTTTCTGATTTTTCTGCATAACGTTTCAAAGTTCATTTAAAAAAAATATTTTGGTATTTCTAAATCTCTAGTCATTATTCTATCAATAAGAAGCTAAATTACGATTTTAAGATTGTCCTTTGAAATGCATCGGATACTTCTGCACTCATTGTATATGCAGTGAAAGAGCTAAACGGTACAAGAAAGAGAATGACAAATATAGGAGAGCAATGGGTGGCAGGAGACAGACATGAATTTCTTTCGGAAATCGGAGCGTGTTGAGACGCAGCCAGGATTGACTGTAGCAGACCACCCGTCGCCTCTATCACCCAAGAGGCCTAAACGGATATGGGCAGTGCCAAATTGTGCCAAGGAGAAATGCATGGCTGTCTTTGATATCATGTGATCCGCGTTTCAGTCGAATCACACTTAGTTCTTCTGATACATCAGCGCTGACGCGTGGTGCTCACTGGCTTATGGAAAATTTACTGCTTTGAGGCTAAACCTTTTGGATGGCCTCTTCTTTTCAATCACAATTTAACCCGATCCAAATATGATTATCATATTCCCAAAAGAAAATGTGACGAATTTTGGCTCGAACTATCCCGCAGTTCTTCTGCCAAAGCACAGATACATGCATGCACATATATATTCATACACACAGATTCTTCTAAAAAAAAAGAGAACTTTTACAAAATAATATCCTCCCAGATTCGAATTTAATTGAGCAAGATTTAATAGAAATCGGTTCACACGTTGCTATTTGTTTGGTTACGCTAAATCTCATCACTGCAGACCACAACAGGGCAAAGCTAAGAGAAAATGGTAAGCTAGACAAGGATCCTTCCTTTGCCAGGGAACTGAGGAAGTTAGGGAATATGGCAGTGGCGGTGGCGGTAGTGCTCATCGTAATTAGAGCCCTGGGAACGGCTCTGAAGAGCCTCGCAAAGAGGTTCGAGGAGACAGGAATCTGACAAACGACTGAGACCATCCAGACGACGACACAGCTGAGTTCAAGCTTGTCCTGGCGCATTGGGGAGACTTGCTATCACTTGATCTTTAATGGAAGCCTTTGGTCATTGCTTGTGCGAAAACTGATCGAGTATGAATGACAATCACGCTAAGGTTTTGAGGAAACAGTGTGGGAAATTGAATATTTCTACAAATTGTAAGCAAGAGAATTTTAACTATTTTGGGAGGCGCTAACTAAACTGAACAAATTCTCTGAACGTCAAGGGCGCACGCCTTATTGAATCGTTAAAGTGGAATTTCAATCTCATAATATACACTTAAGACTTTGTAAAACAGGACTATATCATAGCTTTTAAAAAAAAATATTTTGCAGAAATACCGAAAGAATTCCAAATAATCGTCTTACAATTCGATGGTTAGTTTCCTTCTGCAGCATTCCATGTAGGGCTGGGTGATCAATTGAAACAATGAGAAAAGGGGTGATCAAAGAATAAGTGACTTCTCTTGCCTTTTGTTGATCCATGATCGCTAAAACTCAAAACTTTCTGAAAGACCATTGGACAGAAAGTACTGAATCAATTTTTAACAAAAAATTGCATTTTATATTGACCCCCCACCCAAGAGAAATGCCATTTGGGGATTAAAATAGTTTTTGTAGACTTTTGCACCTGTAATATTGTCAGCATTATTTGTTTTGAGATTGTTAGATAAATACATAACTCTTTGATGCCTTAATCTAGATCATGTAAAAGAAAAACATCTCTAGCACAGTGGTTCCCTAACTTTCTAAACTCACGGCACCCTAATTATATTATGATACTTCTAAGGCGCCTTCAACAGAAACGATTGCATTTACATTAATATGGTTAGGCTAGTTAGGTGAAAAAAATAGTGACTCATGAAATTTGAATCATTATTTTTTTTACCTTCATCTTAATTGTTGTTGCCTTTTATCGCCACAAAAATTGTTTGTTATTAACGAGTAGTTAAGTTCAATCCGAATTTATTTCTATTTATTCTAGTAGATGAATTATATAGTATTATAGTATCATAAGTCATTATTTTTTATTTTATTTTTTCTATTGGTTGTTTTTTTCTTTTATACATTCAACATTTTTTTCCTTGTTGGTATCTACAATCTTATTTTTTCCCCCAACACTTTATAAATGCAATCTAAAGGGACCTTACTGCACCTGAGGTGACAGACATTCTCCCGTGGGGTTACTTAATCGTAAATGCGACACCATCGAGTTAAATTGTACACTGTTTGATCGTCACATTCACAATGAACGAGCCTGCCCATTTTTTGCGTCAAGTGCAGGTCATTTGGGTAAAACATTCTGATATTCCATTCCAGCTCTTCATGTCCGGCCGGTTTTATGCTTCGTTTCTTTTTACCACCACCACCACCATCATCATCATCCTTCTCCTTTTTCTTCTTCTTCTTCTTCTTCTTCTTCTTCTTCTTCTTCTTCTTCTTCTTCTTCTTCTTCTTCTTCTTATTATTATTATTATTATTATTATTATTATTATTATTATTATTATTATTATTATTATTATTATAGAAAATGTCAACCAAGACTGTCAACATAAGTCAACATGAGTCTCTTCAGTTTATCTGACTGACTAACTGGCTCTCCATGTTCTTCTCAGCCTTTCCACAATGAGTTTAGGAAATAGGCTCAAGATAACTGAACACTGGAAACTGAACATATCCCTGTGGGATCGGTGGGATTTCCATGAACAGATAGAAGGGTGAATTCAGCAGGAAATATTGGGGTAGTAAGTGGTGGGCTTCCCTTCGGGATAAGATTAAGTCGTTTGCCATCAAATACGCACTAAGATTCGCCATCGCTAAAGCCGGGGCGGCAACGGCACTAGAAGAGAACCTTTCCCGGGTGTCGGCTTTATGCTCTCAAACCAAAAAGTTAGCTAGGAAGGACCCGAATCATTCGGCTACCGAGCAATACCAAGGTCAGATGGTTGGATCAAAGTTAGTGTCAGACGAGTCTGTAAACATGGACAGAGAACTGTGCAGGGAAGAGCTGCACTGGGGATCCGACCGCTACATTCACGAGCTCAGCACAACGATCGGCTCATGACATCTGCTAAGGTTTTCGGCAACATTTCTGAGGCATTTGTGCTGCCCAGCCAAACCTATGCAAACAGGAATTTTGTAACTAATTGGTCGACTTCCTTCGCCTGGGGCATTCGAATCGGCTAATTGTAATGGACTAATTGAAGAAGATAAGCCTAGGAATGCCACATCTGACGTGTCATCGACATGCTTCGAGGCTGGCCTTTCTATGATGGACGCTAACAGGGGAAGTGGTTTACGAGCTCGCCGTTTGGGAAGCTTTCCCTTCGTTTACGCCCGTCTCAATCGCAACGGACTGTCATCGCAGCCCCAAAGGTGAGTGGCCATTTCCACGCCAATGGCGAAAGGCCCCAACGAGAGTTGCACAGACAGCAGCCGCACACGCCCTGGTAAGACACTGTATCGGGAGTTAGTGGAGGGAGTTGCTTCGGACCCGCTTGTCGATGGTCACAGTCTGTCGGTAGAGGAACTCCGATCTATGTGGTCCTGGGCTCTAGACAACTTGAACAACGAATTCTCCGTCACCTGGAGGTTTGCTCAGAGTGCTCTGCCTCCCAACAATGCGCTTTTCAAGATGAGCAAAGCGGACCTACCCGACGGTGCAACACGGGAATTGAGGAAACTGCCAAGCCCGCTTTCGTCCACTGTGTAAAAGGTCTGCCCGCTCTGGAAGCACGCCTAGGAAGTGGCAGCCCATGCAGATCCCGGTATAACTTTCCTGTCCCTTGACGCCGGTTACATTTGTGACAACGTGGCACCCCCATGGTCTCCAATAAAAGTGATAGTCTTCTGCACACCGCCTGCTGGAGCAAGAATGGTGGTGAGACAGACACCGCTAGCGGGAGGTGAGTCAATTGATCTTTTGCCTAATGTCTATAGCCGCCTCCCCTCTAGTTTTCTCCCAACCCCTTCCTTCATCTTCATCATTCTCACCTGTGAATATCTCACCATTATTTATCGGGTGGTGAAAACCTAAGCCCCCAGAGTAAAAGGAGTAAGGAAATTGACGAATGAACAGACTAGAATGAAATTTAAAAAAAAAGGTCAAGTGAATGGTTAATGAATGAGACTAACAACGACAGAACCTCCCCCTCCCTTGACTTTGTGTCACATCCAGATTTTTCATTTGTCGTGCATTTTGTATTTTATATATTTTCCTTGAACAGAACTGAATTAATTCATATTGTTTGTATTTGATATTTTCTGATTCATTGTTTGTATACAACAGCAATTTTATGAAACAAACTATAACTTTTGGAGGTAAATAAACTCCGCCTTTTGGATAAGATCCAAGCGTAGTATCTGTGCTTTGGTGGCCATTTGGCTGAGAGGTCGATCAGCAAAGGTGCGTGGGTGCAATGTCGTGGCCGATTAGGGGTCTCTTAGGCTCGGCATTGCTAAGTGCATGAGACCTGGGATTCGTCCTGGGACCTGAAAAATTTACTTGTCCTAAACTCAGGGAGCAGTTTGCCCCAGGGCTGCTCTGTACCATCGCACTAAAAAGGATCGGTCGGGGCTCACCCTGACGCCTTCACAACACTAGCCGTGGGGAATGGAACTATTTTTGAAGCTTTCCCGTAACAGGAACCCCACATAAAAAAACGACCTTGTGCTACATCTTACTCTTGTGGGGAAGCAAATAAATACAGAGCGAAGTGTAGTTTCTGTTTTTGTCGCCCTCGGGCTGAGAAGTTGATCATTGTCCGCTATTGTTTTCCTTTCCAGAATCAATTCCCAGAATGCTCTGGCTCATCATGAGGGCATCAACAGGATCCATCCCGTGAACTTAATCATGTCTGCCCCAATGACTTCGTGAAATCATGCGCAAAAACTTGGCGACTCCTGCACTACAAGATTCGTCCTGTGAAAAAAAAGTCAAACTTGTCTCGACGTCCTTGCGAAATCATGCACAAGGAGTCAGGTTCTCTTACACCCTGTGCCCACACGTTCTCGAACGTGCTGGACCCCACCTTAATCCCGAACTTGTGTCATATTTGTAGTCGTGGGAATGCAAAGAAATGCGAACAGGTCGTACAAATGGCGGTAGGGGCTCGGAAATGTAAACACTGATTTCTTCACATATATAGATAAAAAAAACGTTTTTTTTATTTCTTGAAAAATTACCCCCAATATAAATTTTCATTGGATAATGATCTAACAAAAGGCGGGAGAAGTAACTTACTCATTGATCACCCCTTTATTTTCCATGGGTCACCCGCTGCAAAAATAGGGGGTCAAGTGAGGGTTTTCTATTGAATGACTAACCCGACTTATTATTATCATTATCATTATTATTATTGTTATCATTATTATTATTATATTCGACTAGAACTAGATAGAGAGAAACTTTGACAATTGCAATGTTTATAGCAACTGCCATACGCACTCTAAGCGCTTATCGCTGCCACCATTTCTATCGGCATTACAACTGATGACATTACAAAACTCCGCTGTGTTATTATTATTTAGCCGTTACGTCTGTCGCAGGTATGACATAAGTATTATGTTGGACATGGTCACATCTGCCTTCGGTTACGACTGGCTTTTACGATTGTCTTGGCTGCGTTCGGGTAATGGACAAATTATGTTTATAATTCTTTCAAAACAAAACCAATTTAATGAATTGGCAAATGCTGCCCTCTGATTGGCCAGTTTGGTTAATAAAAACCAGACGACACTCAAAAGATACATTTGCTGAGATTTCTATGAATCTTCGGGTACTTTTTTTTTCTAATTTCATTTTGTTCTATTTTTTATCTACTTTAATCATGTCTCTTTATCTTTACATTTTTTTATTTCTCCATTTTTAAAAAAAAATTTTTCACTTTCTTAATAATTCTGACTTCCTTTACTCTTTGTCTTCTTCATTTTCTTTGTTTTTTTTGTTTCTTTGTTTCTTCCTTCCCCCCCCATGATTTTCTTGTTTTCAAGCAGTTTGTTCCCTCCCCTTTGCACCTACTTTTTCATATACCAGCACAGACAGACAGGTATCCCCCATATATATATATATATATATATATATATATATATATATATATATATATATATATATATATACATATATATATATATATATATATATATATATATATATATATATATATATATATATATATATATATATATATATATATATATATATGTATATATATATATTTAGTCTGCAGAGCTTTATAGCTTTAAACACTGAACATTAAATAAAAAAAACTTTTGCCAAATCTTTTTTGTGCCACTTCACTTACCCATTTCCCAATATCTGTCAATGCAATTTATGTAATTTTCCAAAGTGTGTCTTTCCTGTTTTAAATATACTTTGTTATTATGGTGCAATCTATAGGTTTTCTCTTATTGGGATCTTCATTATGTAACCGTTCCGGGGATTTAAAAAAAAAGCAGTCACTTTAACATGGCACCTCAGCACTGCTGATCAAACACAACCTCCCTTTCTTATTATATAGCCTCATCCATGCATGTAGTCAGTCATTTTATATAAGGTTTTATGTGCATTGTATGCTAATATAATTTTATACAACATATTTTGCTTTTTGACGGGGTTTACCTACGCAGGTTACCCAAAATGCATTTCACGATGAGGGATCAGTAAGTATAACAGCAGACATGACTCGTTGTTCGAGTCACTTCTTTTGAGTATCGCCCCCCCCCGTAAATATTAAATCCGTTGTGTTGGTCTTAATCTTTTCCATGGCATGGTTTCGGGGAACTATCCAATGCTTATTGTACTTCTGTACCTTTCCAGGTTCCATGTCATGATCGTTGAGCTTCGTTACCTTCTCTCTAAATACTACACACGTGTGTGCAAATCCTTCTAGATAAATATGTTATGTATGGGCTCAAATATACTTATATACAAATACATTAGTAAGTGAGTAAGCTTAAACATGATGCACATAATTATCAAGCTGAAACCGTTTTTATCAGACAATATCAGGGGTCGCCAGAGTGTTCAATAGCGACTATCCAAAGGATCGATAAATATCAAGGGGTCCGACGAAGGTTGGTGAAACGCCGGGAGGGGTTCTATTGAAAATTTGGTAAGCTTTACAAATTTTGATTTATATTCTCGTTTACTTCCATTGATTTCTAATAAATATCCAAATTCTAATCTATAAGTACAATAGATTTGGTACGTTTCTGGAAGATTTGGTACATTTAGGGAGTGGTATCCGTACGTTTGATATCTTTCGTTTGGCTGCCCTTTCTGGGGGTAATCGATGAGGAACACGAAGAGATCGATGGTTGAAAAGGTTTGATGGCCCCTGAACTAAATGAAAATTAAAGGAAGGACAATGATTTAAGAGCAAAACTAAATTCTTCGAAAATGATAACCCGCTGATGAGACATTTTCAACAAACGCTCTTGTGCAACTGTTCTGAAACAAACAACAAACAAACCAAAATAGTTGAACGCATAAGTTTAATCAAAGAGTGAATTCTATGTTGCTTTGTATTCGAACAAATTTCACTTTGCCGATAAGTATTACAATACGGAGATCGATGCGCACTGTGTTTTGTGAACTGATCAGAACTTGGTAAATACTATTACAGTGATTTCTATATAATACCTGATTTACTGCTTGAAGATTTTGATTTTCAAGTTTTATAATAGTTTTTGTAATTTTAAAACTACAATGCTGCAAGGGACTTTTTCGTTGTCGTGTACGCTTTCCAGTTATACAGCTTTTGTAGGCGTAACGCACTCTCTCCCTGGCTCCATTATGCATGAGTCTGCTTGACAATTGGAGCGTTAAGGCTCAGTGATACGTCACTTTCAAATTCAGAGTTGTCCCTCTCCCAAGGCTAGAGACTAGTCTCCCTTGCTATTTTACCCTTAGTTGTGGGGTAAATATAACGTTTCATGCTAATCCCAAGAGCAAGTATAAACGGATTTGGTCAGGGTGTGAACTCAGCTCGCCGATTCCATTGTCCTAGTCGTAGTGGTGAGTGCAGTTAACAATAACTCTAAACTGATAAACCACTATAAATCTAGCATAAGCAAGGTTAACCGAAAACTGCTAATTTATCAATATATAAATTTTGCCTCGGTTCGGTTTTATGTTGTAGCTTAGACATAGAGCTTTACATAAACTGTATGTTGAATATAACCTAATGTTCAATTTCATTTGTCCAGTTAATTATTCACACACACCTTCATCATAATCTGGTACTTACATACTTTTTAAGAAAGTTTTATGTCTCAGCCAAAACATAGTAAAATTTCAGCTCTCTACGTAAAGGTTTTAAAGCAAAAAAAAAAAAAAACGAACCAAAGCTAAATTCATATCTTAAGTCAGCGCTTATCTTTGCTTCTGCTTAAATTTTAGTTGTTTATCAGTTGAGCATTTTCGTTAGCTGAGCCCCACTTCCAAGTCGTAAACCGTTATGCCACCTGCACTTCCGTTTTTACTAAACAGAAATCCCCTGACAACAAAATCCTATACTCCATTGCATGATCAATTGAAAATCAAACAATTTTCACTCATTTCCAGCTTTGCGTCTTCGTTATCTGACTGTATCTTAGTTTCGTGTTCTAGTCCTCAAAGTGTACTATCTGTTTGCTGGACATATTTTGGTAGCTTTGCACCGGTGCAAGAGGCCTAGAATTCGTCCTGTGACCTCTGAAATAACTCAGGGGGTCAATAAGCCCCGGACAGCACCTTCCCATTGCACTAAAAGGCAAGGATCGGGCTTGCCCCGACCCTTTCACAATATCTGTCGCAGGGACTGGAACAAATTTCCAAGCTTTCCGTACGGAAGCCCACCTTAAACCGACCTTGTGTCTAATTTTGCTCATGTGGGGAATCGAATAAATACGAGTTTAGCCTTTTGTGGCTTTGAGCTCAAGATCAAAGAGCAGTATCTATTCGCAGAACATGCTTTGTTTTTACACCGGTGCAATACTGTAGCCAATGATGGCTTACTGAACCTCGGCATTGCCTAAGCGCAAGAGGCACAAGATTCGTCTAATGGCTGCAAAAAATTACTCGGCCCAGGCTCAGGGGAACTGTACGCCCCAGGGCAGAACTGTTCCATCGCACTAAAAGGGATGGGTCAGGCTTGCCTTGATGACTTCGCAATACTAGTTGCGGGGAGTGCAGCAATTTTTACAGATCTTCCGTAACTGGAACCCACTGTAAAAACGACCTTGTGTCACATCTTGTTCTCGTGGGGAAGTGAGTAAATAGGAAAGTGTAGTATCTGTTGTTCTTGCATCAATAAAAAATTACATCAATTTTTTTTTCAATTTTGAACGTCTTTATGATTGTAATGTGATTGTTTGCTTCATGGATTATTATTTAATTTGATTTTCTTTTAATTAACAAAAACCAAAATTATGAATTTTATTCTTTTTCATCATTGAAATGACATAACAAAGCATTCTATTGCCGTTTTCAATTTGTTCCCAGTCATTATCGTATTTTGATTTCTTTTTAAATTCTAATTCAATATAAAATATTTTTTTCTTGAATTCTGATTTAACTAAAATGCAATCATATTAATGCTGTTCCGTTGGCTTGAGAAGAGCCGATTCTATACTTCAACGAAAGAGGTTGTTTTCAGATCTCTTAATCCAGTGGTTTCTAAACTTTTTTTTTCTTTTTTTGTTTCATCTGGGTCACATTTTCGGAATAAAACATTGTTCATGCCACACCAAATTTGTTGTTTTTTTAATGGTGAGAAATTCATTAAAAAAAAAGTCCTTAGCAGAGCTTGATCTATGACGTTGAAGACAATTACAAAATGAAATTTTCAGGGGATATCCAGAAAGTATAAAACAATGCAACTAAATAAAATATGATAATTTCTTGAAATATTTTTTAGACCAGCACCTTTACCCTAAGTAAGTTTACAAGCTGAGCGTTTTTGTCTGCGAATCTCATTGATATTAGGTATGATTTGAGAGAAAGGAATTCTCATCTCTTTATTGGGAAGAAGAAGCATTTCCGTTGAACTATCATGATCATTGAAGTTGGCGAAAAGTTCTATAGTCTTTTATACGTGCATTTGTTTATTTGCTTCTTTGTTTTTTCTTTATTCAGTGCTCCTGGGCATACCGTTTGGTCTACAGAGTTGAAAATTGGCATTAGTTCTGCACTAGATCCGTCTAAAGAGGTTTTGTTTTAATTTTTGAAAAAGCAAACAAACAACTTTTTCAGCCTTTTAGGGTCGGGGGCTTATTCTTACGCGTTTATTAATTTGTTTGTTTGTCCCAGCGCCCATGGCCTTACAGTTTTGTGTACAGACTTTGCAAACGTGCATCAGTCCCCTTCTTGACCCTTGGGGTGGGGCTGATACTTGAGAATCTAAATGTTTTTGTTTCGTTTTGTTTTAACTCTACTTTAAATGTTTTCCGGTGGAGTTTGCCAGTGATGTCATACGATTGTTCAATTATTGATGGGGAGCATTTTATTCTTTGATATTTTTTCAGATGAGAACATCTCTTTTCGCAACAATATCTCTTGGAGAGCAGTAAAATTTTAATAAATGTCCATGAGAGATGCAGGGATACTGTTTCTGGTTATATATACAAAAAGAGTCAAGTGGTAGACTGCCGTCTTTCATTTAAATATCGACTACTTGAACCTAAACGATTGTTGTCTACCAAGATTATTCGTTATCTCAGGTCTGTGCTCGTTTCTCCCCATTTGTATCGTCCCATTCTCTCTCGTATTCCTTTCCATCTTCGTCACCCATCCATAATCAGTTGCAAGTGCAGAAATGTTCTTTTCTGTCCTCTCTCAACATACCCTCTTATCAAACAATCTTAACTCTCTCTCTCTCTCTCTCTTCTATCGTCGCTCTTTCTACCCTATTAAGCTACATAGTATTCTTTTATGTTTCTTCCCCTCTCATCAAACTACCTAACTCCCTTTTCTACTCTCGCTCATCTTAAGCTACCTAAACTTCTGATATAACTTAAAGCGTAACCTTCGAAAACAGGTAGCAACAGAGTCATAAAATAAACGTTTCTTTTGTTGACTTTGAATCTTCTGACAACACTTGCAAATTTCTCTCCCCGCACTACTGTGTCACGTCGCACTAGGGTGGCGCACCTCACATTTTGGGAACCACTTTGTTATATGTATCATCTCCAATGACTCGAGCTTGGGCGGAAACGCGATATTTTATAAAAGCTACCTACCGGTTTCCGGAAAAGACGAGGGTGGATAATTAATTTAATTTTTTACTTGATCTGCGAATTTTCTCCAACCGCATTCAAGTGGAACGCGCCCTCACCGACGGTTGGGGTCATCTAATCGTTCACTAGAAAAGTTTTTTGAAACCGAGACAGACGACTGAAGTCTATCTGCTAAGCGTTCATGAGGCTCCGACCCCTGGAGTGTCCTCGTGGGAAGAACGACTAGGATGAAAAAGGCTGAAAGAATTCATGTGTTTACCGCCAGTTGGTAGTCATTTATTTATATTTAATTGTAGGGTGACTTGGTGTTGTCCCACGGTTACCAAATTGAGAATTTTGTTGCTTGATCTGGCTGATTGTCTTCTAATTTAGCCAATAAAAATCTACGAAAATAGCTAGATATTGCCTTGTTGGAACGCTGGAGTAAAATTTTAAAAAAATCGAATCTGAAAGAGAGAATGGAACTAAAAACCTTTAAAACTTTATTGGCGCTTAAGTTTGGATAAAGAATGTCATGGTTCGAATACTGACCACTAGCACTCATGATGAATACGTAAGAAGGCAATATGAGACCATCTAGTTATCTTGCTCAATGGCAGTGTTATACTCTTCTTGAATATGACCTTGTCTCTTGAACGTTTTGATGAGACAAATTGAGGATGTTACTGCGCAGCGCACGCACTGTAATCAAAGAGACTCACAAAACTCTGAGTCGAAAAAAATCCAATGAAAGAATAACATTTTTTTTTGTTAATTCGAAATCCCCCTAAAAAATCTTTGCAGTCGGTACAAAAGAATCGAAAGAAAATCATATCTTATTCGATTCATTAAGATAAGAACAATAAATTACTTCTAATTCTATTCTTCCTGTGACATAAGGTACGAGATTTGAAAAAAAAGATACAGTAAAATCTTCATTCATTCAAATAAAAAAAATCTAAATATTCATCCAGTAGGGATTTTGCCCGTATCCCCAAAATACCTAAGCAATCTGACTGCCCCTGCTTTGCATAGTTCAGTGCCATCCTTGGGCGAGGTATAGCATTAGTTCGTACTCTTGTGACATCCCAGAGGATTACAAAACATAAATTTTGGCGGGGAATCCAAGGGCGAAAGAGGATTTGAATGTCATTTGACCTGAAGGAGCTGCCTCTACTCTACCTCGCCTATTCCTCTCGTGATGGAGCAGCGGGGTCAGTGAAAAGCAGGTCCCCTGAGACACTGTCAGTATTGCATGGACATAAAGTCAGGACTACCAAGAAGGAGAAGACAGTCTTCTAGGTCAGGGTTTCTGAAACAGAGTATACTTATTTGCATCCTCACGACTACAGATATGACAGGGATTAAGGTGGAGTCCTGTACGTTTGAAAACATGCCGGCACAGGGTGCAAGAAAACCTGAGTCCTTGCACATGATTTCACAAGGATGTCGGGACAATCTGGACTATGTCTGCAGAATGAATCATGTAGTGCAAGAGTCCATAAGTCTCAACGCATGATTTCGTTGAGTCATTGGGGCTGACTTGACTTGGTTCACAGGACGGATTTTGATGATGCTCTCAGGACGTACCTAAGCATGCTAGTCAGTGATTCCGGGACTGGGGATAATCCCGGACAGTGATCGACTTCTCAGCCCAAGGGCAACAAAGAACAAATACTACACTTTGATGTAACCCAAGAGGTTGTTCTTTTTATATGCATCCCCACGGCTGCAAATTTGACACGAGGTATTTTTGATGTGGGGTCCTATTTTGGGCAGTTCAAAAATAGCACCAGTCTCTGCAACGTGAGTCGCAAAAACGTCAAGGAGAGCCCGGACCCATCCCTTTTGTGCAATGGGACAGTATTGCCCCGGGGCAAACTGTTTCCCCGAGATTGATCCAGGTAATTTTTTGAGGCTCAGGACGAAACCCAGGCCCCCTGTGCTAAGCAATGCCAAGCCTCGATGACCTTTCATCGGCAACGACATTGCACCAGCACCTGGGCTGATCGACTTCTCAGCCGAAAGGCTGTCAAAGCAAAGATCAACTTTTTAGCACAAAGGCGTCAAAAAACAATTGTTACACTTTGATCTTAGCCAGGTGGCCTTGCAAACATTCTTTGGAGAATTTTGGGAAAGAAACTGGTTTGAAATTTTGTGTGGCATCGATGCAAAAAAATCAAAATGGGTCCGTAATACCAGACTTCAGCTGTTATTTTTCTTTAGGAAAGCCACGCTTAGTGGGGAATTGAGACTAACTTCATAGATATTAATAACATATTTAAAAATTATAGTATAGAATGCTTGCAAAATGCATCCAGCATGTTGTCTGCATCTACTCGATGGCTGCTGCCCTCCACTGTATCACATCTCAGAAGTTCCATGGGTGCAAAAAGATTGAGAAACCCTGTATTAAAGCCCTTTCCACGGAACAGTGGTTTATAAGCTCGTCTCTCAACATCGCAAGTGCTGTAAGTTGGATCCTCTCTGGCGCGTAGTCCCCTAGTGGCCCGGTGCCAAACTAAACAACGCTGTAAAAATATATCTAAATCGCATTAATATTAACGTATTTGGTTCTGATGAATGGAAGTCTCTAGAGGATCGACTTTGTGCCAACACGGCCTCTCCATCTGAAGATGTATGGACCGCTAGTTCCGATGTTTCGTTTCTCCTCTTGCAAGGCAGAGTGGGGATCATTCGCCACTCGACATCCCCAGATCCGTTGATATCTGAGGGTTTGTGATTTTTTTTCCATTTTACTCCCCCTCCCCCGATATTTCACAAAAGTAGCGCCGACAGTTCGACCACGTGTAGGCGTCTCCTGTCCGATTCTGGCGGGAGAGCCCATGATCAGGCATCTGTACTTTGTGTGCAATGCGTGCCAACCAGATGCCCACAGGGTACCGCTCATTCATGATCTATTAAAAATCCTCCGTAGGCAAAAAGACTTCATAGGCGGTCGAAGAATGTTCAGAGAACACATTTACAATTTTTTCCCTTGAGGGAATAATTGTGGAAAATAAATGAGAATTAAATTACCTTGATATATTTTATCAAAAGGGAAGAAATCCTTTTGAAAAAGTGTCGCCAGGAAGGAGGCCTGTCAACATCATTTGGATCTTACAACATCAAGCAGATCTGTTTTCAGCAAGTGGTAATCGGCTGAGATTCATTTTACAAGACATTGCTGCAAAGTTATTCTTGTTATAAATACATCAATTAAAGCGAAATTAATTCAGTTTTTTCAAGACGTTGCAGTTTTATCAGTAACTTTTAAAGAAGATTTTCGGTAATCCTTGTAAATCAGGCATTAAAAAGTCGTGTGTAAATATTGAGAAAAGTTATTTCCCTTTATGGCTAAAAAGGGCTAGATTTTTTACTCTCTTTTCATTTCCTATTTATTGTATTGCTAAAAATGTCAAGTACGCTCCCCAAATCATTTGAAATATGAAATGTTGATTCTAAAAACTGAAAAGACAGTTTAGCGCGTTTGATGAACTGTTTTATTTCCATATCATCTGGACGAGTTCATGGTCCGAAATGTTTTGAGAAAAAACAAAAAACAAAAACAACAGCCTTTATATCTGATCTCTCTGTTTTGAAATAAAGGTAAAAAAAAACAACAGCAAATTACTGGCTTTTATTTTCAGTATTGTATCAATTTATATTTTGATGTGAAAGTTTGTTTGTTTGTTTATCTTGAAACTGCATCACCATTTGTCCACGAATATTTACCAATTTTGGCATGGTGCTCTAGGTGCACCCTAGAATGGTGCATGAACAAAAAAGGGGGCCTCGAGCATGATGATGATGATGATGATGATGATGAGTATTGAGCAGTGACATAGAAACTTTTAATCTTAGTTTTAAAGTAGGTTCATGATGGCAGGATTCGGTGGGAGTTTTGTCATTGACCTGCATTACTTTTTTTTATAATAAATACATTTTTACAAAAACAAATATTTATTTAATTTATCCATTCGTAAATTATACCGTCATTTTTACATTTACTAAATCAGTATGCATTTAGATATTCATTTGTGACCCCATGAGGGAAGAATAAGATGCAGGGTCAAATTTAACATCGGCACCTACATACCAACGTCTGAGCATGATAGAATATTACACAGTCCTCACGAGATGGAGTCAGAGCGAGTCCGACCGCACTCTTTAAGTGTAATGGGGAGGTGCTGCCCACGAGACAAAGGACACCCAGAGACTAGACTTTGTGTACAGGCTCTCGCGCGCGTGTGAGGGCGTACATATGTCTGTGTGTATGTTTGTGTGTATGTGGGTGTGTGTGTGTAAGAGAGAGAGAGCTTAGAGTACAATGTATGTGAGAGACAGAGGGTAAGCATATTCTCTGTGTGTATGTTTGTGTGGGTATGGATATGTATAAAAAAAGAAGAATGTATTCATATAAGGGTGTACGCGTGTGGGCCGCCCCATATAAAAAAACGACCTTGTATCACATTCTTAATGCAGGAATGTAGTTAAACAACTTCTGTAAGCAGGTAATGGCCTTGTGCCAGACAAGGCAAAGATTAGTGAATTAGCTTTGAGATCAACTTCAAGTGACGTATTGGTTGAGAACAATTAGTAACTGCAAACCGAAACTGTCGACATTAACATTCCTTCAAAGTTTCAGTCGTTCTGACTTGACTGACCATAAAGTCACGGAACTAAAGTTGCATTGATGGTGGCACGCTGAGAAGCGCGAGCAGGCATAAAAGCTCAGACCAAAAAGTTGTTTATTTTTATATAAAATAAGTAGTATTTAAAAAAACAAACATGGTATATAAATAAATAAATGAATGAAAGAAAAACAACCTTTATTCATTCAAATTAGCCTAAATAATCATTTCATAATTTAAATGAATTGAAATATTACTTATTTTATTTCAATTTCAAGTCCAATGACTTTATGATTGGTTACGTTTTGGAGGTGACTCAGCATACCACCTGTATTGTAATTTTAGTTCCATGACATTCGGACCTGCGATTTTATGGCTAGGATTAGGCTAGCAAGGTATGCAATTATCGTGTATATGGAGTTAGAGGGCCGACATTTTAAACATTCACTCTTTATGTCTATAAAAGAGTTTATAACCCCATCCACCCAAAAAAGGTTTATAGTGAGGGTTCAATTCCGAATATTTATCTTTTGACGATGTCTATTGATTGACTAACTAGATCTGTTTACATAAATGTTATAAAAAAAATCTGAACTTGAAATAATTTATGCGCACATGAGTGAGATAGTTCAATATATATATATATATATATATATATATATATATATATATATATATATATATATATATATATATATTCTATAAGCATTAAGAAACTTCTTCATATCTGTCAATGCAATTATCTAATTTTCTTCAGTGTTTTTCCCTATTCCACAAATACTTTGTTATTATGGTCCAATGTATAAATTGTCTGTCTGTCTCTTCCTCACTCTACGATATACATATATGTGTTGGTAAAATGAAAATTTGAAGGCGAATAGAAAATTTAAGAGAAAAACAAGTTTTACATCTCAAAAAAATTATCATCACATTGGCATGTTCTGATGCATTTCGATAGTTGCCAGTCACCCTTTTCCAGAGATCTTGCAGCAATGCAGAGAAAACTCTATGCTTTTTACATGTTTTAAATTTGAAGAATGAAATGAGGATATTTCTGTGTTATGGGTTTTTAGTAGGAATGGGGGGGGGAGTCTTTGTATCAGTTTTGGTTAGGATCAGGTTTGGTGTGGAATAAGAAGGGTCTGTAAGAGAACTTTTCCTGAAAACTAACCATTTACATCCTGACTTCTCCTCTCACTGGCCGTTCTTATCACAAAAATGCCCGATAAGGTAAATAGAATAGATTATTGAAGAAAATTGGGCTGCTGCAGGACACAAACCAGCGATCGATTTGGTAGTCACTTCAACGTTGCTCTTATCATTGAGTCCCATTCAGCAGCCCCATTTTCTTTAATTGTTTATTCTATTTACGCTGTCGAGGCCAAGTGATACATTAACCGTCTAATGACGGGAGATCATTTTTAAAAATAAGGGTTTTTATATAGTATAAAGCAATTTAAAATCATTTTATCTTATCATATTCATCCATTTATCAAATATATATATATATATATATATATATATATATATATATATATATATATATATATATATATATTTATTTATTTATTTAATTGATGCTCCTCTATCCAAGGTTGAGTACTCTTGAAGTGAGGTAGCTCATCCATTGCAAGCTTATGCAATGCTCTTCCATAGAAATAGAGCATTGTGGTGGATGGGGAATTTCTGCATAAATAATATATATCGCTTAGATTCAGCCTTACTGACCGCCCAGTTCCGTAGTCCAGAGGTAGGATATCGTCTGAAGTGAAGGTTTCAATCCTGCCTCGTGGTATTGGATGGGTTAAATGAAAGTTTATTGCCACACTGAAGAGATATAATACATCGGAAAAGCTGTCTGTGGATGACACAATATATATATATATATATATATATATATATATATATATATATATATATATATATGTGTGTGTGTGTGTGTGTGTGTGTGTTTGTGTGTGTGCACCTGATTATCAGTTCAAACATGATATTTAATTTCTATATATGTATATGTATGCACATACACATTGGTCGATCATTCTGTCCATAGTCTGATAAAGTTATTGAATGAGTTTTGATCAGTTTTTCACTATTTATTCGGAATGAACAATATTTAATAATCTGGCAAAAACAAGCATATCATTCCATTTTAATAACATTTTCCATACTTATTTATCAACGAACTGACGAATGTTTATAAAAAGAATAATTTTCCATTCCAAACTTTGGAAAAGAGGAATTCTCGTATGATTTCTTCCGTACATTTCATTATCTCGATGATTTATTTCATTTTTTTTTTTTTTTTTTTGATTTCATAGATTTTTGCATCTTTAACAAATTGATCCCCAAAGATATTAATTATGTTCACATTTTTTAGAAAATCGACCCGGCCTTCTCAAAATGGGAGTCTTACTTTGGGAATTAAAAATCGGGAAAATTAAGCTGAATATTTTCTTTTTTAGTTATATTCGATTAATCATAATTTCAGCTTTCGATTTGGAATAAACATTTTTCATTTAATCAAAAAAAAAAAAAAAAGAAAAAAGATTTCCCACCATTTTTATCGATTGTTTAGACTAACATATATTTTTTCCTTTATATTTTCATTCTTTCTGTATATTTGACTAAAATTTATGTACATATATATCTGGTACGAATGTCTAAATATAGCAAAATAATGAATAAATCTTTGTCGACGTATTCACCACATTTTTTTCCTTTTTTGTTTTGTTTATGTAAATTGACCAGTAGTTCCAATTATGGGGCGTTAATGATCACGCACGTTTTTGTTGCACATGTCACACCTGTGTTTCATTTTATCATTTGAATTCTACTGCATGTCCTCTCAGTCAGCAGAAAATACACCGTGTTTCAACATCGATCATAAATATCGATAACTTTCTCGGAAACGTGCCGATTGATAATGTTTCAAGTGTTTTTCCTTTATTTTTTAAATACAGAATATTGTGCCTTTTGTGCAATTTATTTGATCTGTGAACTAAAAAAACTAAAAACTAAATATTTTATCTAAAATCATCTGAATTTGACAGAAACTTTTTTTTTTTTGATTTTCAACGACAGAATTTTTCATTTCAAAGAAAAAAATCACTGCCATCGATAATGATGTCATTATTGATTTTTTTTAAGAAAATTGGAAACATTGAATTTACATTCAAAATATACGTTAGAATTGATGAAAATATGTTTTCCTTTTCAATTAAACAACTCTACCTTTAGAAAAACATTTGGAATATCGAGAACGGATTTTAAAATATTAATCAGGTATCGATTTCACGCTGAAAGTTTTTGTTCCAAATTGTTCGTGCCTACATATGATGTCTGATCTACGTGATCCACATCCACGTCACTAATAGGTTAAGTGCATTGACAAAGAGGAGATTATGTGGCAAAAATCAATTTGTGTGTAAAACAAATGCCCACCTATTGCATAGATACTTACCTACTACCTACACACATACATACGTGCATGAGAGCAAGTGTGTTTTTATGTGTGCGTTTGTGCAAGATAGAGTGTTCATTTATGGGCTTGTATGTATGAGTTTATGCAGAAATATTCATG
>OY735200.1:1470406-1525406 GCA_963457665.1 Thysanoteuthis rhombus | reverse complement strand
AAATTAAATACTTCTCAAAGTCATTCTCGACAGGGGCTATATTGCACCCAAGGGGCGAAAGTTGAACTGTGTAAGGTAACAGATTGGCACATACAGATGGATTTTTCTTTAAAAAAGGGCAATCTTTTGTTCTATGTTAGTAAAGTCAGGGAATAAGATGGAACAACTCTCACTCAGTTGATTATGAAATACTTACGTATTTAATAACGTTTTTATCATCAATTTCTGTTATCTTTGTTATTTCACTATGCAAGCGTGCGTTGAGTCTTCCTGAAGATCCAAATATCCGCTGCAAATAATTTAATATGACATTTACTTTGTTCAGACAAAATAAAGAATTACTCAATGGAAAGTAATGTTCCTTTCAAAAGATCTACAACTTGACGTGAATTTTTATTTGGGGAATAGCATAAAATGTGAAGCAGTTATTCTCAGTGGTACTTGGGGACAATATCATCCCTGAGGGGTTGGTAGATGTAAAGAAATTAATCAAATAGGGGCGTATGGGTAAAGGTCAAAAAGCCGTGTGCAAGAAGAACAAAGTCCTTCATATTCAGGAGTGACGACCCAGGAGAGCAAGCAACGCAATTCTTCTCTTTTATTTGTCCTAGAAATTCGATTAAAATTGGGCCAATGTCAACGAAATTTCAAAAAAGATATCTTCCCAATAATCGTCTTGAATTAACAGTTCCTGTCAAAAGTTGAAATGTTGACTGAAGTTCATGAGTATTAGTTCAAAAAAAAAATTTACATTAGATTTTCGAGAAACGCTCATCTGAATAACCAGACGCTACACTGCCTTGTGAACTGTGTCAGTTATAGCTTATCTTCATTTTTAATCCTTAACATTATCAATTAACTTAATAGAAATTTAATTAGCATATTGAATACAACTTCAATTAACAAATCCATCAGATTTACAATTAACGAACAGTGAAAATGACGTAACTAGCACATGGTGTCAAATACTATTGTGGTTGAATTTTAGTAATTAATTGTATATAAGGAAAAGCGCTGTACGTATTCGACAATTCTAAAAACTAAAACGGTGAAATAATTACAGAAAATCAGAGTTATAAACTCTACACGTGTTTCACGGTTTACGCACTTTGAACAAGTCTTGAAAAATGGCTTAAACATGAAACACGCGTAGACTTTACACTCTGTAATTTTTTGTAATTATATAGACCAGTCGGGGGCGACCAGAAGGATCCTCTTTTGTTTGTCCTATCCTTTCAGTGTGTGCAGGAATAGCCTCAGTAGGACATATAACTGCACGATTCACGGGAATTCTTTGGATGAGATTTTGTTTGGACAAAAAAAATGTGATGTCTGCCGTGACCAGGATTCGAACCTGAGTTACCACGGCCACAACGTGGGGTCCTAACCACTAGACGATCACGGCCACAGACATCAGTTGTTTCAAATGTTCATGATCAGCTATATATAATTGCATGTCATTGACCTCTTTAAAGTGATTATGCCACAATCAAAAACTTGAAATCTATTTGTTCAAAGGCAAGTATCATTTGTTTTTCAGCTACAGATTTTTAAAAAGTTTGTTTGAGTTCTCTTTTAGCATGATGAACATTGAATAAACCTATATACGCAGATCAAATGACTGTTTTCGTTTCAACATCAAATGGAGAGGAGTCAGTTGGCCCTAAAAAAAAAAAGTATACATCCTTACCTCTCACACCGACTTCTCAAAGTGTACAAAAATGTTATTATCTTGTAACGAATGGGGAAAACATGTTTTTCTTCTTCCATTAGTCAATGTTCCCTGTTTTCATCCATGAGTTCTCTCCGGTTTTTAGCTCACGTGTTCATCGACCGACTGCACTGACGACCAGGATTGCCAATTCTAATTTGGATGCGTTTTTTCGATTCTGGGAGTCACTCTCATATTGGCAAAACCGGACTTCTGAACGTAGAAAAGTTTGGAAAAACAAAATAAAAAATTGCCAAGTCTGGTTACGACCATCACCGATCGTACCAATCATATATATATATATGTGTGTGTGTGTGTGTACGTTTAGGAACAGACATATTTGGTCCGACAGAATGAATTATAAATTGTGTTCTGTTATACTGAAACTTATTTGAAACGATCTTACGTTGTTACAGTTAATATACCACTCAATTTTGAATGAACAATCAAAGAAAGTGGGGCTGCTACATAAATCAAACCTGCCACCGATAGGGTAGCTGCTTTAACGTAGCGATACTCTTACCATTGCATGTACTTGGGGGTAGTTAATTTTTAGAACATCAGTTTTACGTTTTCAAATTTAAAAAAAACTCGCCCATTTGAACGACGTATTAGAAATAATCATGTCCTAAATTCTGAATCTCAGGCAATAATTAAAAACACTCGAAAAGCAAATCAATTCAATTCAACAATTTACAACGTGTGTCAAAGCGGACCACCGGATTAAAGTAGTGCCAGAAAGGCATAAAAACACATCATTAGATATTTTTGCTCCAAGCAACAGCAAAAAATGTAAAATGACAAAGAAGATTTATAAAACAGGAAAAGGGTAAACACATACAGGGGCGTAGCAGAGAGTGGGCGTGCTATTAAATCAACCCCAACCCCCATGGAAGCAGGGCAAAAGTTTTATTAATAGTATTATCTAATTTTTTTTTTTTTTTAAATGACAGAGTGGGTTTGAGCTGGTAGAGCGTCTGTAAAGGAAATAACCACATGATTCTGAAACATTTAAAGGAAACCAACCCCCAAAAGAAAAAAAGGCTGGCCATCACGTGAATCCGAACATGGGTTAACATGTCCACAACCTATTGTTCTAACCACTGAGCAAGTTACAATCATCGTCTCTGTAATTTCCCACGTACTTCTCTTCAGGTCATTAAACCTGCACGAATTGCTTGGAGCAAAAATATTGCAACCATAACTTTGGTTGCCAATTTCGATATAAAGATGACTATCGCGACTTTTGTATTGTATACATAATATTTTTTTCAGCATGGTTGTATTTATTTACTCGAATGAGATAAACCATTCCGTTTTTTAACATACATTTTCGTAGACGTTTAAGACCTATCTATTTAACTGTGTTGGTAAGAGACTAAATTACTAATCGTTTGGTCATGTTTTCAGATCTCGTCAGAAGAATGCTAATTTTACATATTGCTTTGGTTTAATATGACAGGGCAGATAGTGACAGGTTTACTTCTGCAGATATACTTAAGATTGTTTTTGTTCTTGGTACGGCAAATAAACAAAGTCAACTCCCGATTTGCACCGGAGTTTGACAAAAAAAGATCTAGATAAGCAACCCTGCTTGTAAATCCACTTTGTTTAAAGTCAAGTACTTACTACTTGCTTTTCAGAGTTGCCAGACCAAATTTGTATAGTTTTCGGGTCAAACTAAGTAGCTTCAGTTCCCAAATAATCAAATAACATAACATCCATCATAAGACTAAGCTTGCATGAAAATAGACTCATATAAATTGTTCATGTATATTGTTGTGTCCTATCATATTCATGTGTAAAGGATTTTTATTATTTATGAATTCTGTTTCTGAGTACCAATACTCTATTTTCGGAACCAAACGTATTTGTTCAGTACCTAATTTGCCTAATTTTCGTCTTGAAAAGTACCAAATGGCAATATTGTTCAGCAGCTTAACATCATTTTTTAAAATTCCATTTTGATTTTATTGTCACTCCTGCAATACTAAAATTGCTTCACTATCCATAGAAGTTACAAATGTCTTTTCTCAAAAGAACAAGAAAGTCTGATCACTCGAACTCATAAGAAACGTAGGATGAGACAGTTTGTGCGAACTTGGGGTAGGCATGAATCCATCTGTTTTCCCCCCAACTTAGGGTCAGTAATAGGAGAGACCGGTGTCTCTAGCCGTGGTTGGTAATCGGTTTTGGATACGGATGACTCTGATTCCAAACCAGTCTTAAGAAGGATTGTCTCCGTCTCACCATCGACACAACTGCGATGAAATCATCTTCGGTGTTCCAACGACTCTTTAATGGATAACAGGATAGATAAAAGTGAAATTTGAAACAGATTCATAAAATCTGAGTGAACAACTTCAAATAAATTGCATAATTGTTTTACCTATCCCAATTCTTAACCAAAAGAAATGAATAATGTTTGTTATCAACGAAAGGTAGTTATAGATACTGAGCATAACATAGCGTGATGCAAAACCAATCCTTGATAAGACTGTTGGCTTCTTTCGTGAGTTTCCACTACATCTGGCTCTGTTCAGTTGTAAGTTTTAATGAGTCATACCGTACTTGGTATATTGAATGCACTTTTACCGAAGAAAAGGAAGCTGGAGACACGAAGACGGACAGACATGAAGTGAAAATTCATTACTCGAAAGGACATGCAAGGTTCAAAATATATTCTACGTAGATATTGTCGAACTCTCGTCCAAGTTAGAGTTAATTTCATTTCCTCCCGTAACTCGATCCTATAATAAACATTACACCATGTTTCGTCTTGAATTTTTTTAAGCAGTTCAGGTCAAAAGTTAGAAAGTAGACTGAAGTTCATGAGGATTAGGGTTCGAATCTTGTGTCACTTTTCTGATTCCTTATAATGACAACTCGTTCAACTGAATCAGATATTGCAATCGAATTTCGGCCATAACTATTTTGTAGCACAGAAAATCTCTCGTCAGAGAAATCACCCTGAAAAAAATATGCCAGAAACAAATGTTCTCAATGAACTCAAGCTCTTCCTCAGGAACAGAAATAGAAGAACCGATTAAACCAAACTCGGCAAGTGATTATGCATTTTTGGAAGCGACCGTTTTTTATGCTGTGTTCAGCAAGACTCCCTTATTATCATGTAAATGATTTGATTTGATTTGTTTCGTACGGAAAGATGACTTCAAAGTTATTTCTGTGGTTACTTTTCTCTTGTGTTATCAATGTAAATATTTCATATCTATACTTAGATTTATAATTTTTTTATACAGAGGGTTAAAATGATGTTTTAAAAAAATTCTTATCCACCGTTTAAAACTCTACACTCTTTCCGATGAATATACTCATACTTTTCTAAACAAACCAAAAACAAAAAAAAGCATCTCAATCGAAATACATCCGAGGTTTTTTCCAATTAAGATTACCAAGAATTCATATGAAAAAGAAAAACAGGTCAGAACAGATCCCGTATAGCAATGATCGGCAAACTAAACTTTTTGGCTATTTGTTAGTGAGTTCGATCCTTATCAGATCTCCCAGTACAGGGATCTAATACAAAGTCATGCCAAGTACTTATATAATGAAATGTGTGATTTTTCTTGGTTCGCTGTCCGTAACACTTGAATCTGTCATTTGGGGGTAAAAGTTTTGCTGATAAAAGTATTTCCTTCCCGTCATTTGAAACTATGGACTCTTCAACTTTAACAAATTCACTGGTATTTTTCCTCCGAAAATTGTTTCTTAGAAATTCAAATATACCTGTGATTTCTTTCACAGGTTTTGACTCGTTAAATTAAATTATCAGATTGAAATTTAAAAATGAATTACCTGATAATGTTTTTTTTTAATTTGGACGAGTTATAATGAACATGAAGAAATCTAGATTTTCTAGAATCTAGCAAAGGCAGTGTTGCTTTTTCATTTTCAAATTTACATCTATAATCCAGATAATACACATCTTGAAACACCCTTGGACATCTATATTCTCCAAATACCTGCCAAAGTTCTGAGAAATATATTACATGTTAATAATAAATTGAATGTGGCATTCATCTTCTACGTTTATTTAATTAAAATATGACTTGGATCATTAGAAACATAACTTGTTTCATTACTATAGATTAAATAGATTTTTTCTTTGAAAGCAATTTCCGATTCAGAAGCAACCCAAAACATCTAAATTTACATGAAATACATCTAAATTGGTAACACAGAGCAAGGGAGGCAAAAAAAGTTTCGGTATGTCAGTTAGTGACGGCAATCGATGCTAGAGATGCTAGCGCATCCAGAAAGAATTCAACTACAAGAAATAAATGAATGAATAAATATTGCTCACTTGGTGAAAATCGCTTAAACAGCTGATAAGTGACGTTGAACGAAGTGGTTGGACAAGTTGTGACACCAGAGCCTTTGCTTGAAAGCGTGCAATGTAATGATTTTATCAAAGATTTATTGAAAAATTTAAAGTCTTGAGTAATTAATGGCTTTTGGTCGTGATCGTCTTGTGGTTAGGACCCCCACGTTATGGCCGTGGTAACCCAGGTTCGAATCCTGGTCACGGCAGTTATGATGATTTTTTTTTTCATTTAATATTTTTTCCATATAGTGTAACCTCAGATGATATTCATCGAAGGTAAGATAGATCGAACTCATCTGGCTGATTTGGAACCAACGTTGTCTGTTTCCTAGACTATTGGCCAACCATAGCTTGAGAACCCTGAATCAGCCTTATATGAGTTGGATTCATGCTTTTCCCAAGGACATTAGTGTGGAATGTACACAAACTATCTCAGTTGTATTTGGGAGTCAGCTCGCCTGTTACCTCCACAAAACTGTTAACCATTTGGCCACTCTACACCTCCTTTTTTTTCCCTGTGTATCTGTGCTGTAAAGGTTTACTAATCTTTATTAAGTCTGACACAAGATTACTGGAGAACAACCAAAGTTGTTAGATCTAATTAATAATTGATTGTACATAACAGTCCATTTGGTTCATAGACTATGAAAAACAAATTTGTAATGTTATATAACTAGAGCAGTGCCCATTCCAAAGGAGCATGTTTGGAAGAGGCTGGACTTAATGGTGTGGAGCGACCTGACATCATTGTCATGGAAAATAATTTTCAGTCCGTTTTACGATACTATAACTTCCAAGTATTTCGGAGATTTTTCTCCAATGTTGTCAATTTTGTTTTTATATATATATATATATATATATATATATATATATATATATATATATATATAGGTAGATAGATAGATATAGATAGATAATTCTAAAGGGTGGAAGTTTCGAGAGATTATTTACCGGAACAACGAAACAAGATTTTTTTTGAGGATCCGAATCAGCGATAGAAGAGACCAGGAATCCCTTGGGGAAAATGACCCTTAATTGGAAGAGCAAAAACTTACAATTGAGAAAAAAAAAAAGAATGGAAAGAAATGTTCCCCGGAATATAATCAAATTGAAAGAAAAAGAAAACTACAACAGCCGATTTTTCCTTCTCCAATCAAGGTATGCATCTGACAATATAAAAAAATATCCGCTGAATGAGTATTAGCAAACCCATAGAACCATCTGGAGAGAACGGGAAGATGGAGAGACGTATAAATTCGTCACGTCATTAAGAGGAAGAAAAAACCCTTCAAAAGACATGTAAGACATTGTTATATGCTTGTAATCTAATTCAGATTCTCTCATTTATTCAAATTCAGGAAATATCAATCGAAAATAATGGCCAATAAATATCAGATGGACTTGAATTAAAGCTTAGAAATTTTTATTTTTATTGATTTTAAATCTCCCGTATATCTATCCCTTCGATGGATATAAGCAACCATTATCAATTATCATATTTTCCAAATACTACTAGTAAGGTCAAGGGCCATTCCCTGCTACTGGAATTATGTAACCCAGTACAACCTGTCAAATGTCACATGGAATGGAGATGAACACCACCAAGCAGTACCCATTGCCCAGACCCCCTGTCATCACGTTAAGCAGTAGGTTATAGCCTAACACTCCCCAATGGTTTGCACGATCAAAAATACACCGACCATTCCTGTTTCAAAAAGCCAAGCCTCATCACTTGCTTGGTGTCCGGATGATGTACTCCACGGGCGACTACCCAAGTAGCCATCTTTTATGAGTGCAATTTAAAATCTTGATACATCAAAGGAAACATTTCAACATGTCTAGATGATTTCTTTACTGGAAGGAAACAATGCGTAACGATAAATGGTACGAAGTCAGAATAAGAATAAATGAATAGAGGTGCGCCGTTAAGTTCAGTATTAGGACCAATACTTTTTTCATATGTTATTCATTAACTATTTACCAAAAGCATTACAATCCAAATTTAGTTCATTTGCAGATGAAATAAAATATATTTGATACATCAAAAGATCAAAACAATTTAACAAAACTAGTTAAAGACATGATAGAAAATTGGTCTGAAACATGGCAAGTGATCTCCAATACAGACAAATGCCAAGTAATGTATATAGAGGAAAAAAAGAACGGAAAAACTATAATACTAATAGTAAGAAAAAAATCCTAGAGACTGCTGAACAAGAAAACGATTTTGGCATAATTATAACATCAAAACCCCAAATCTATAACCAAATTATTTTTAAAAAGCAGCTAAAATAACCGGAAAATGAAAAATAGATTCGAGTTATTTGACATAAAAAATATTTAAAATATCATACGCAACATACATAAAGCCCCAATTAGAATATACAATGCAATCATGGTCCCCTCATTGCAAAAACCATATAAAAGAACAGGGAAATATCCAGAGAAGAGCAAGAAAACTTGTTCCAGAACTAAAAAGTCTCCCCTATGAAGACAGAGTTAAAACTAACAACATTAAAAGAAAGAAGTATAAGAGACATGATATGAAGATTTGATATAATAAAAAGCATCGGCAACGTCTCAGCCGATAAGTCCTCTTTAATAAATAGAAGAAAATGAAACAAACTAATGAAAAATATAGCATAAAAATTCAAGGGTGGAGCTTCTTCTCACAAAGAGGCGTGGGATGTGGACAGTTGGAACAAATTAATGGATCAGATCCAGAAATGATAGAAGCTAAAACTGTGAACTGCTTTAAAAACAATTACAGAACAGACAAAAAAAAACAAAAAACAACAACGAATTAAAAAAAAAGCTTGGTAAAAGCATAGATACGTTCAAGAACGTTGCTCCCTGGATATCTCATGTAACTACAAAAGCGCAAAACATATCTGGAAACAGATGAACGAATTGTCGTCATTTAATTTGTAATCGGGAGGTTTTTTGTTGTTTTTTTTTTGGCTTTTTTTTTTCAAATTAAGAAATTTCGTCAGTTTTTTGTGGTCAAGTCTATCGATCAAACTTAAATGAAGAGACGAAATGACGGAACCACACAAAGAAAGATCTAATTCTAGCTTCATTTTATTTACTCTACTTGAGAAAATATCTCATCGAATCAGCTGCTCAGTAATGGTGAACTAAATAATGGGAAGACTGCTTATGTAAGAAATCGACTGGTAGCCGTGATCGTCTAGTGGTTAGGACCCCACGTTGTGGCCGTGGTAACCCAGGTTCGAATCCTGGTCACGGCAGGTCGATAAATTATTCTTTTCTTAGATCTATCTATTCCAGTTACACGAATCTCTCTCTAAAATATTCTGTTTGTTTTCAGTTTGGGCCTGAAGAAAATATTCCCTCCGATCCATCGGAGATCCGAATAAAAGAGAAATGGACATTGACTGATCGACGATTGTATCATATGTAGTGATTCTAATGTCAATGAACGAATATGTGAACCATGAAACAAGGGAAAACCACATAATTTTAAAATAGACTAAAAGAAATGATGGTACTGCGAAACCTTTCTTTACTTTCCGTTCTGGTGTAATAAGTGTTATTTTCTGATTGATTATATCTATGAAGTATGAAAAAATGTCAATAATACTTCCAAATTTTGCTTTTACTGCCAGGACAGTAATATTTAGAAATCTGCTTATTTCCAATTGGACAGCATCCGTACATTTCTGTTAAAACAGAAATTCTGAAATCAATATAAGAATTGCCTTTCTTTAATCTTTTATGAGTGCAATTCAAAATCCTACTTCACCAAAGGAAATATTCATCATGTCAAGAAGATTTTTCAAAAGGAGGGAAACAAGGCGTAACGATAATTGGTATGAAGTCAGAATGGAATGAAATGAAAAGAAGTGACTCGAAAGGTTCAGTACTAGTCGCAATTTGAAAACGGTCAGAAGTGCTCATTTTTAATCTCATGAAGTAAACAAAACAATTACAAATGACTATCATTGTTCCGAGGCAGGATAGCCATTTCCCATACTTTTTACACCTGAGCAATCAGAAATTAGATAAGGTGTGTCGCAACACACACGGGTGCATTTAATCCCTCACTGTTACTCGACTTTGCGACGTATTTTCATCACTGTGGGGAGATGGATAGATCCCCAAACCCTGGGATGTTTTTTTTTGCGTTGAATAGACTCAGTATGAATGACACAGGCAAAATGACGAATTCTGCGTAATTCTAGCATCATTACATTCGTTTTAATTACAATCACAGGAAAAAACATTCCACCAAACCAGCTAGTCAACCATTACTTGGATATCAAAGAGACCCTTCATTAAAATAATTAAGTGCCTGTGTACGAAATTAACAGATAGCCGTGATTGTTTGGAGGTTAGGACACCACGTTGTGGCCATGGTTAATCTAGGTTCCAATCCTGACATGTCAGGTTAATGTACTCATAATTTAATCTGTTTGTATTAGTTCCACATATATATATATATATATATATATATATATATATATATATATATATATATATATATATATATATATATATATATATATATATATAATATTCAGTTATATCTTAAATTTAGCCAGGAAAAATCTGCCATTCAACCCAGTGTTTGAATCATTTCCTTTTTACACGAAAGCAGTAAAAAAAAATAACACTCACTATCTAGGGATTGCCTTGCACGACGCTATGTGTTGCAAAATATGTGATGGGCACAGACATCAATGTTATTTCACGAAGGGAGAAGAGTTAAGATCTTATGGGAATGTGTGTGCATCCCTACGTGTATAAAAATGATCTTTTCTTTCAGTTTTTCTCATCATAGCCATAAAGATTAAATGAATTCATAGAGAGAGCGGAAAATGATCGTTATTTCCTAACCATTGGCGACCTTTTACTGTCAAATTCAGAAACAGCATTATTTTTCCAGTGAAGTGAATTAACTGAGACTTAACGAAAACGACTAAATCACACACCAAGACGAATCTTGTTTAATTCTAGTCTCAATGTATTTGTCGTAATTTTAGTTCAAGAAAAAAAAATCACACCAAACCCTACTGCTGAGCCTTGATCTAGATGTTGAAGAAAGTCTTAATACCAGAAATAAAGGGCCTTCACTCTGAATTGACTGGTTGCTATGATCGTTTAATAGTTAGGACCTCGTGTTGTGGTAACTCAGGTAGTCACGGCAGGTTAATTTACTCTTTTTCAATCTGTTGATATCTGTCCGACGAATCTATCATTAAATTAATGTTAGATTTTAAATTTTGCCCAGAAAAAATACTGATGCTTTGAATATTGTGCAGTAATTACGATGTCAATAAATGAAGCACCATTTTTTTTCAAAAAAACACATCGTATATACAAGATGAATGAAATGGAACGGTGACCCAGGGTAACATTTTGTTCCTGGGTAATAAGTGTTGTTCTCTGATTGATTAAAAAGTGTTGCTGATTATTTCTTTCTAACGTTGCTTTTGTGACCAGGAAGGACAGTGATAATTTAAAATCTATCTATTTTCAACTGAACCACGGGCAAAATTGAACATGTTAAAACTCACGAAGTAAAGAAAAAAAAAGCAGTTACATCTAAACATTTCTGTCCTGCTCACAAAAGCACTTTTAACACAAAAACAATCAGAAATACCCAGGAACAAAAGTCCTGCCTAATTTTAGCCGCATTATATTTGTTATTATTTCAACCTCAGAAAACTATTTCATGAAACCGGCTGCTCAGTCATAACATAGATATTGAACTGAGTCTTTATAACAAAAATAAACTACTTTACCCCCGGACGTGACGACCCAAGTTCGAATCCTGGACACGCAGGTTATGCATGTCAAAGCAATCTTATTTGAATCTGTTGGTATTCGTTTATTTAGTCTGAAAAAACATTTCACTCAGCCCGCTGGCGCCCTATTTCTTGAATCGGAGGACTGTTTGAAAGGAAAATGAAGTTGACAGTAATTGATCGCCGATTGTATTCGGTGCCGTAATTCTGATGTTAATAAACGAAGTACCCTTTTTATGAGTGCGATAAAACAATGGAAAAACGCATAACATATTCTATAATGGATTAAATGAAAGGATAAAACTGTGCAACATTTTTAGTCCCTGGGTTATCAGTGGTATTTTCTGATTGATTATGTGTAAAATGTGTAGAACATGTCAATTATCCCTTTCAGGCTTTGTTTGGTCAGAGAGGACAGTGAGAGTTTGGTATCTAATTATTCCTAATTAAACATCGATCATAATTGCAACTGCATAAAGTAAGGAAAACAATTACATAGGAATATCACTGTTCATGTCACAAAAACAAAATTTGAAGGGAATAATATCAATTTTTCCATACTTTTACACATGGGCAATCAGAAAATAAAACCTACTTCCCAGGAACAAAAATTGCGTTGCACGACATGAGAGTTTCAAAATTATCTTTATTTCATTATCATGTGATTTTTCGAATTTGGGATTTACAAATCCATGTTATGGGCGTGAACCTCAAAGCTCTTTCCTCCTAAAAGGGAAAAAAAGTAGAATGGTGTATGTGTGTGCTTATTCTCCACTTTCAGTAATATTTTGCCCCATTGTGATTCATTGTGAAGACAGAAATTTTGATGTCAATATACGGGATATAAATTATTCATGAATGCATTGTATCTACGAAAAAACACATAACCTATTTTAAAACAAATGACAACTCTGTGCAACGTTTTTAAACCTTATTTATTTTCCTTAAGTAATAAGTTGTTAATTTCTGATTAATTTAGTCCAAGACGTATGGATAACGTTGATTTTTCCCTTGAAACTGTTCTTTTTCGTCCAGGATAGTGATAATATAGAATCTACATATTTACCATCGGACTATAGTCAAAATTACACATTTTCAATCTCATGTAGTGAGAAAAAAAAATTACTTATGAATATGACTGTCTTAGTCAAAATGGAGTGTTTGGGGGAATTATAATCACTTCTTTTTTACACGTAAACAATTAAAAGAGAACACTCATATCAAGGAATTGCGTGGCACAACTGTGTAAAAATAGTTGCAAAATATGTAATGGACCCGGACAAAAATGTTCTTTCACAAAAAAAGATGAGTTGCGTGATCCTATGAGTAAGAGTGTGTCCGTGCCACTGTGTGTGTGACTGCGATTTTTTTCTTTCAGTTTTGCCTCATCTTAATCATGAAGATCAAATAAATTCTTTGTAAAAGCTGGAAAAATCATCATTATCATTATCATCATAATCGCAGGCTTTTTCCTGGCAAATTGAGAAGTATTATTTTAACTTCTGGCTGAATCAATTTGAATGGAAAAGACGAAATGACGAGTTCTGTCGAATTTTTGCATCATTGTATTAGTGCTAATTACAGCCCACAAAAAACATTTTACCAAACCAGTTAGACAGCCACGTCCTCGATTTTGAAGAAAACCTTTTAAACAAGAATCAAGTCCACTACCCAAATGATTGACCAGAAGCTGCGATCGTCTAGTGGTTAGGACCCCACATTGTGCCCATGATAACCTGGGTCACGGCAGCTCAATGTAATTTCAATCTTTTTAATCTATAAGCATTAGCTTCACAAGTCTATCACAAAAATATATGGTTAGATTACAAATTTAGCCTGAAAAAATATTCCGTCCAACCCACTCGTGCCCAATGTCTTGGATCGTGGGACTGTCTGAAAAAATGAAGTTAACAGAAGTCGACAGTGAATGATCACTGATTGTATTAGGTGCAGTAATTCTGATGTCAATAAACGAAGTACCCTTTTTATGAGTGCAATGAATTTGCGAAAAACACATGTTACAACTGATTATAAAATTAAATGACGACTTTGTGAAACTTGGATAATTATTCCTGGATAATTAATGTTTTTTTTCTGATTGCTTACGCCTAAATGTATAAAAATATTTCTCATTCCCTTCATTCTTTTCTCACCCCACGGTGAGTCAGAATGGAAATAAATAAACAGAAGTGTGCTGCAAGGTTCAGTATTAGGACCAATCCTTTTTATATCACTCGTTAACGATTTACCAAAAGCATTCAAATTTAGTACATCTACAGATGAAATAAAATATTTTTGATACAATAAAAGATCAAAACAACACAACAAAACTAGATAAAGACATAATAGAAAATTAGTCTGAAACATGGCAAGTAGGCTTCAATACAGACAAATGCCAAGTAACGCTTAGAGGGGAAACAACGGAAAAACTATTGCATGAATAATAAAAAGTATAGAGATTGCTCAACAAGAAAAAGATCTAAACATGATAATAATATCAAAACCCAAAATCTAGAACCATATTAGTTTTAAAAAGCAGCAAAAATGACTGTAATGATAAAAAAGTAGATACAAGTTATTTGATATAAAAACAATTAAATTATTATACACAACATATATAAAACCGCAATTAGAATATGCAGTGCTATCACGGTACCCTCACTGCAGAAATAAAAAATTGTATAAAAGAACTGGAAAATATCCAGAGAAGAGCCACAAAACTTGTTCCCTAACTGAGAAGTCTTCCTTATGAAGAAAGGGATGAAAAATTAAAACTAATAACAAAAGAAGAAAGGAGAATTAGAAGAGACGTGTTGCAAACATTTGAAATAATAAAAAGCGTCGACAAAATCCCAGAAAAAATCTCTAAAACGAAAAAAAAAAACAAGAGAAGAAAACTTATGGGAAACAGAACAGAAACAATTCAAGGATTGGATTCTTCACCCAAAAAGTTGAAGACGAGTGAAACAAATTAATGAATGAAGATCCAGAAGTGACGGAAGCTACAAAAATGAACTACTTTAAAATGAATAAATCGAACTAACAAAAAAACAGTAACAAATGAAAAAATCTTGAAGAAAGAAAGCTAGGTAAAAGCATAAATACGAACAAAAAGTCAATCAATTAAAACTTAATGAAGAGACCAAATCACACCAAGAAAAATCTAATTCTAGCCTCATTTTATTTTCTCTACTTCTAAGTTGGAAAAATATCTCACCGAACCGGCTGCTCAGCCATGGTGATCTTGATAATGAAAAGACTCTTGATTACAGAAATAGATATGTTGCATAATCAGGTCGACTGGTAGCCGTGATCGTCTAGTGGTTAGGACCCCACGTTGTGGCCGTGGTAACCCAGGTTCGAATCCTGGTCACGGCAGGTTGACATAATTTTATTTGATCCGTTGATATAAGTTCGACGAGTGAATCGCAAAAATATTCTAAATAATCTAAAAAATATTTCCTCCAAACCACCAGTGCCTTATGAACTGTTTAGAAGAAAAATGAACGTATGAAAAGCTGTCGACGAATTTAACTGATAGCCGATTGTATTACATACTAAGATTCTGATATCAATAAATGGAATACTCTTTTTTTCATGAGTGCAATGAAACAGTTGAAAAAAAAAGCACAGAACATATTTCTACAAAGGATTAAATGAAACAATAATACTATTCAACTTTGAACTCCCTTTTTCGTTAGGGGTAATCAGTGTTATTTTCTCATTGATTATGGATAAAATGCGTTGAAAATGTCAGTCATTCCTTTCAGACTTTGCTTTTAAGACCGGGGAGGATAGTGATTGTTTGGAATTTAGTTATTCCTTATTACACAACGGGGGAAATTGAACATTTTAATCTCATAAAATAAGAAAAACAATTACAGATGAAAATCATAGTCCCAGTCACAGCAGCATATTTTGAAGGGGATAATAGCAATTTTCCCTACTTATACACATAGGCACTCAGAAAATAAAACTTACTATCCAGGAACAAAACCTGTGTTGCTTGGCATAAGAGTTTTAGGATGATCATTCATTCTATTATCATCATAAAAAGTATAATTAATGTAGTAGTTTTTTTTAATACAACGATGTTTCCAATTGTTTTCAAATCTACCCTCGACTGAATAATGCAACATTATTATTAATTTTGACTGGGTTTTACTTTAATTCTTACTTCATCTACGTATGTGGACGCGCCCACCTCTATGTGTGTTTGTTTGTGCCTCTCTGTGGGTGTGTTATTTTATTCCAGTTTAGCCTCATCATGAAGGTTAAAAGAAATCATGGTAAGAGCTGAAAAATGATCGTTATTTCATTATCATCACCGACTTTTTTCTTTTCAAATTAAGAAATATCAAGCCACCGACAACAAGGGGAAAGATTGAAGCAACCGAAATGAACAAAACCAAAAGAAAATAAGAAAGGATAAAAGAAGATTAAAAAAACAAACAAAAAACAGCCGTCATCGAAAGCATACTCGGAAATGTAGGGGCTTTGAAACTATAAAAAAAAGCCTCCAGTACAGGAAAACACAAATTACTTGTATGTTTGACGAAAATAATGACAATAGATAGGAACTGAATTGTCAAACGCACCCAAGAATTCTACAAAAAAATATCCCTTCAAACAAGTGACACATGACAACGAACAGGATATACATCTTACGAGTAATCAGTATGAAGATTTCCCTGAAGTAATTCCGTTGGAGGTCAAACAAGCCATCAATCTAACAAAAGAAGGAACAGCCCCTGGACTATCAGTAGAGACTCAAAAAAGCTGGTGAAGTTATCATCAGGAAACTAGCCATCCTATTCAACTTATACCTTAGACAGAATAAAGTCCAGGAAGATTGGAACACTGCAATCATAATGATAGGGTAAAAAAGGAGATCTGAAAGATATAAACGACTACAAACCTTACTCAACTACATTTACAGGTTTTTTATGCTAGACAAAAAAACAACCACGAGGATAGACCGGATTGAGGAAGAAAGCAACTCAACCATTGACCATCTCAGTTAATAAACTAAAAGAGAAAGCAGCAGAATATAAGATATCATTCGCTGTAGCATTTGTCGACTTTGAGAAAGCTTTTGACTCAGTGGAAACCCTCAAAGTCATCGATGCTATCATACAACAAGGTGTAGACCCTGTATATGTCAGAAGCTTGCAGCATATATACCAAAACAGCAGTTCATTTATTAGGCCACATAAAGACTCTGGGCCCTTTCAGTTGGAAAAGGGAGTAAGGTGATACCAGTTCACCCAAACTTTTGCTGTGAGATGATCTTCTGGAGCCTAGACTGAGAAAAAAAAAGGGATCAGAATAGATGACGAATACCAAAGTATCCTCAGATTTACTCACGATATCGAGCTTTTTGAAAAAAAAAACCTTCCGGACCAATAAGTAATACGACGATCTGAACGCAAAGAATGAGAAAGTTAATCTTCAAATGGTTTCAGTAAAACAGAAGACATGTACAAGAAACATGTTGGAGACTAAGACACACAAATACAAATCGAAAACGCAGGCCTGAAAAGTAGACCACTAAATTTAGCTGGGGCAACGAATCCCCCAAAACTGCTCGAAAGGAGAAGAAATCAAGTGAAGAATCACTCTGAGGTGGCAAGCCTTCGACAGAGCAAGCTCAATCTTCAAGAACAAGAAAATCCTATCAGCCTTAAAAAGAGCAGACTAAAACCAATGAATCTTCTCGGTAGTTACCTATGGAGCTGGAACCTAACCGAAAGATCGACGTTTAAGCTAAAAGAAAACAAGTAACGTGCACATGAAAGAATCATGTTCAACATCAGATGGAGAGATCACAAAACAGAATAGAATACAACTGAAAAATCATGAGTCAGTGATATTATAGACTCCATTAAAAAAACTCAAACTTCTGCTTCAGAAAAATATTTCGCCAAATGGCTTGTCAGCCATAAGAAAGATATTGAAAAAAGTGTTTGGAAAGTGTTAAATGCTAGCCGTGATCGTCTAGTGGTTAGGACCCCACGTTGTGGCCGTGGTAACCCAGGTTCGAATCCTGGTCACGGCAGCTCAATGAACACAGCTTTTGGTGCTATTTGACGAGTTAATCACAAAAATATAGCAAATATTTTTACCAGACTAAATCTAACATCTGTTAGATTTTAAATTTAGCCTGATGAAATATTTGCCCCAATGCAGTGATGTCCAGCTCTTGAATCGTGAGACTGTTTGAAAGAGAAATGAAGTTAACTAAAGTCGACATTGAATGATCACCGATTATATTAGGTGCAGTAATCCTGAAACGAAATCAATCAATAAACGAAGTACCCTTGTTTATGAGTGCAATGAATCTGTGAAAAATACAAAACATTTATTACAACCGATTATTAAATGAAATTTCAACTTCGTGCAACTTAGAAATGTCATTTTCTTCCTGGATAATTAATGTTTTTTTCTGATTGCTTACGCCTGAAATGTATATAAAATATCTATTATCCCCCTCATTTATCCCCCACCCCATGATGCATTTCAAAACAAGGGTCAGGACCAATTCCTAATGCCAGTGGTGTCCCAAAAAGGCAAATGTCAAAGGCACTAGACAATTTTTGTATCTTCCCGCATCTTCGTCTTGGTTACCACTATTAACTTGACCCTGTGTCACATTTTACCCTTGGGGAGATGAATAAATCCCCGAAACCCTGGGATAGGCACAGACATTCAAAGGAGATGAGTATTGAAACCGTATATGTGTGTGTGTGTGTGTGTGTGTGTGTGTGTGTGTGTGTGTGTTATTTTCATTCAATCGAGTTTTCCATCATCATCAAAAGGTCAAATGAAATGATAGCAAAAGCTGGAAAATGATCATTATTTCATCTCAAATTGGGGTAACATATGCAGTGAATTGAATTCACTGAAACTTAACAAAAATAATTGAATCTCACATATTTTAATCTTAAATTCGTTCTAATTTTATTTTAAGAAAATATTTCACCAAACTGACTGGTCAGCCACAACTTGGAAAGTGAGAAAACCTTTCATAATAGTGATCGAGTCAACTTTGCTTTTGTGTGATCGGTAGCCGTGATCGTGTAGTGTTCAGATCCCCTCGTTGTGGCCGTGGTAACCCAGGGTCGATTTCTGGTCACAGTAGATTACAGGTAATTTTTTTTCAATCTGTTGTGATTAGTTCGAAGAGACAATCATTAAAATACTCAGTTACATCTTGAATTTAGCCTGAATAAATATTTTCTCCGACCCAGTGTTTGAAAGGAATTATTATCATTTCCTTTTTACATATTGGCAATCAGAAAATAACACTCACGACCCAGGATTCTGTTGCACGATGCTGCTATAAGCCTTTCAAAATTTACGATGGACACGAACATCAATGTTATCTCGCTAAAGGAGAAGAATTGATATCTTCTTTGTATTTTTTCGCGCCTGTATGTTTATGGGAATGTGTGGTTGAGATATTTTCTCTCAGTTTTGCGTCATCATAAAAAATGAACAAATTTATAGTAAGAGCTGAAAAATGATGGTTATTTCATAATCATCGCCATTTTTTTCCTTTAAAATTAAGGAGGAGCATTAATTTTGCTTTGGAGTGAATCAATTTAAACATAACGAAGAAGAAATAATAAAAAAAACACATCAGGATCCCAAGTTGTACAGCATGTCAAAGTAATCTATTTTGAATATTTTTGCATTAGTTTGACGAGTTAATCACAAAAAATATACTGTTTGATTATGAATTTAGCTAGAAAAATATTTCGTCTGCTCTATATCCTGAATTGTAGGATTGAAAGATGAATGTAAAGAGAAACCTTGATCGTCTAGTAGTTAAGACCCAACTTTATGGCCGTGATGAACCGGGTCGTGGTGCTCCATTTAATTTCAATCTTTTTTAATTTGTCTGTCACAAAAATATACAGTTAGCCTGAAAAAATGTTTCGTCCAACCCACTGGTGCCCCGTATCTTGAATCGTGGAACTGTCTAAAAAAATGAACTTAACTGAAGTCGACAGTGAATGATCGCCGATTGTATTAGGTGCAGTAATTCTGATGTCAATAAACGAAGTACCCTTTACTATGAATGCAATGAATCTGCTAAAAACACAAAACATATGTTACAACCGATAATTAAATGAAATGACTACTTTGTGCTACTTTAGAATGTGTTTTTCTTCCTGAATAATTAATGTTATTTTCTGATTGCTTACGTCAAAAATGCATAAAAAATGTCTATCATTCACACCATTTTTCCCCACCACATCTTCCACCACCCCACCACACTAAAAAAAACAAACAAGCGTCAGGACCAGAATCAAGTGTCAAGGGTACTAGACAATTTTTGTATCTACCCATTATAAACTTCTAGTTTTGTCAAGTTTTGCCCTCATTCGATATCTTCCTAATCCTCTTGGATGGACACAGACGTCAAAGTTCTTTCTAGAAAATGGAAAGAGTAGAGCTATCATTAGAGTGTGTGCCTTTGCACGTGTGTTATTTTCTTTGCCTGATCGTAAAGATGAAAAGATGACGTTGCAAGCTGAAATATTATCGTTATCCGTTCATGAGCATTTTTCTTTTTCAAATCAGGAGGTTAGCTTAATTTTCCGGTGAAGTGAATCAATGTGAACGAAATGGAAAAAAACATGATGAAATCATACAAAGACGAATCATGTCTAATTTCTCTATAATTGTACTGATTTCACCCCCCTCCCCGAACAAAAATCTCACCTCTCGGCCTTTTTGCTATCATGGTTCCCTTATGGTCTCCGACAAAAGTGATAGCCTTCTACACGCTGTCAGACGTAACAAGAATGGTGGTGTGACAGACACGACTGAAGAAATTTTATGAAAGGTGAGTCCATTTTCCATGAACAGCTGATGCCTCGAACATCAGTTTTAAGTGATGACCTGGCGCGAAAGGAAATGAACACCAACAGTTTCAGCAAAAATGAGTGAAAGCAGTAAGCCTGGCACACGTGAAAGGTCCAGACTCGACTGGCATTTTTAGTTGCTTTGTGTCTGAAGGGGACTAGTATGTAATAAAATTGTCAAGCGAATAGTTAATGATTGAGACTAAAGACGACAAAACCTCCCAACCCTTGACATTGTGTCACACCCAGAAAGTGCATTTGTCTCACATTTTGCATTTTGCATATTTCCTTTGAACTGATTTGTATCCATACTTTTCTTTGTGTCTTCTTATTCACTGTGAAACTACTTTTGCAATTAGGAGCAATAAAGTGTTCATTTTTGGATAAATAAACTCGGCCTTTTGACTAAGAGAAAAATGCAGTATCTGTTCTTTGACGCCTTTGGACTCCATCTCGGAATCACAGGTTCGTCCTTAGAGCATCAACAGGATCTGTCCGGTGAACCAAGTCAAGCCTGCCCTAATGACTTCGCAAAATCATACGCAAGGGTACAGGTTCTCTGGCAGGAACCCCATCCCCATCCCATATTTTCAGTCATGTGGATGCAAAGAGATAAACTCTGCCATAACCAAGAGACTTTTAATAAGAAAAAAAATAAGTTTCACCAATAACCTGAGAGTTGATTGATAACCGTGACCGTCAAGAGGTTAAGAACGTGTGTTGTGGCCGTGATAACCTCGTTTCGAATCCTAGTCACTACACGTGACTTTTTCACTTTGTACGGTACTTCTCTGTTTTAATCAAAGTATTTTAATACTTTTAACCTGCTCAGAGTTATGTTTAGAATTTTTTGATGTCAAAATATAGAACATTAATAGGAGGCCATGAAGGTCAGGTTTCAAATCTTGTCTCATATTTCGGATTCATATTTCTAACGACTCGGTAAACCAAATGAAAAATTATATTCATATTTCGGTCCGAACAATTTTAGTACCGAGGAAAATAATGATTTTTGATATTTTTTAAACTAACCCTAATCAAATAAACCAGTTGGCCTTGTGATGTCATTTATATAATACTTCCCATAGGTCTACTGAGTTTGCATGCCAGATTGGGGGGGGGGGCGGGGGGAATCTAAATATTATTTAGAAATGGATCAAAATACCATTATTATGGGGATAAAGGGCGACTGCAGATCCCATAATTCTCATTTTTTGCAAAAATCTTTTTTCCTTCACTATGAAGTGGGAAGGGCCTACCTGCCTCGAAAAATCAGCATTTATTGTCGTGTCTAATCTGGTATTGTTTTCTTCTCATTTGACGTGCAGAAGGAATGAGTGCACATATTAAGAGATTCTGTGGAAGAAATGAAGCACACGATTATCTGTCATTTAGTGAATGCATATTCTTATTACCCACGACAAAAAAAAGTGATAAAAAGTTGAACAATATTATCGTTTCATTTCATCCATTGTAAAAAATATATGTTACGCGTTTTTTCCGTAGTTTCATTGCAATCATGATAAAGGGTACTTCATTTATTGATATCAGAATCACTGCATATGATATAATCGGTGATTAGTTCACTCTATTTCTCTATGAACAGTTCTACTATTCAAGACAGGGAGCATTGGTGGGTTGGAGGGGGTATTTTGAAGGGCAAAATTTAAAATTTAACTTTATTTTTGTGATAAACCCATGAAGATAATACCAGCAGATTAAAAGGTTAGAATATTGACTTGCTATGACCGGGAGTTAAACCTAGGTTACCGCAACCACAACGTGGGGTCCGAACCACTAGACGATCACGGCTACCGATCAACATCGCTGAGATGAACTCTATTTCTTTTATAAAGACTTATTTCAACATCTATCTCGTCGAACTAATACCAAAAGATATGTTACATTGACGTGCTGTGACCAGGATTCGAACCTAGATTTTCAGGACCTCAATATTGGGTCCTTACCGGTAGATGACCAATGCCTCAACAATTGATGAGATCTGTTGGTACAATTATTTTTTCCCCTCATCTAATTTGCGTGAATACGTAAAGTTACAATGTCGTTTTTTCTCAACCTGTAAATTTCAGTTGACGTTCGTCTTTCCCTTTGACAAACTCGCCTCCAAATCGAAAGCTGGAGTTGACTTCCCTGCGGAAACCCTTGTCTTGATAACAACAATAAGATCATTCCTCTCCTAATTCAGGGTATTAATCTCTTCAATGTTTGTCTTTCCCATCCCGTTAAACCGAATCAATGCATAACATTAGTGTTTCCTTAGTGGGAATCGAATTATCGACTGCAAAACAGAAAGCGAACTTAATTCTTATTTTAGATAAAAACATATTAATCAGAATTTTTCATATCATTGATTCTTGAACCCAGAACGATTGGAATTTTACGTCTTTTCTTATCTATTTAGATTATACAATTGACTTTCTGAGAAAAATTACATGAGAATCTAAATGAATGCCTAGATTGATTGCTGGTCACAAAAATGTGGCCGTGGGCTAATGTTTTCCAAAGTGTTAGATTTGAAATTTAACTTTTGAAACTATTTCCTCCAACCCACTGGTCCATTGCGGGCTAATTAATTTAAAACTGAATTGTATATGCGTGTGGCTGATAGCTGTGGTCGGGTGTTGGTTAGGACCCTTACATATTGGCTGTAGTAATCCAGGTTCGAATCCTGGTTACGGCATGTCGCCATTTCCATTTTCTATTCGTGCAGGAATTCTCTGTTGTACTATAAATATAGGTATTTAAATACTTTAACCTGCTCAGAGTTATGTTTAGAATTTTATGGATGTCAAAATATAGAACATTAATTGGAGACCATGAAGATTTGGTTTCAAATCTTGTATCATGTTTCGGATTCATATTGATGACGACTCGGTAAACCAAATGGAAAATTGTGTTCATATTTCGGTCCTAACAATTTTAGCACGTAGGAAAATATGTGGCCTTTCTCTATGATTTTTATTACTTTTCAAACCAACCCAAATTGAATAAGCTAGTTGGTCTTGTTGTGTCGAAAATATTTCACTTTAAAACCTTCCTCTCGGTCCACTAAGGTTGCATGCCAAATTTTGTTGGATGGATCAGACTTTTAGGTTGATATGTAAATAGATGGAAAACATTATTACCGGAATATGAATGAATGCAGAGCCCATCATTTTTTTTTTTTTACAAAAGGAGAAACCATTTGTAAATTTTGCACACATATACAGCTCATTCTTTTATAAAATTTCATTACTTCACTGATTTTAATAGAATTTCATTCACGTATAAGATCATATCGGTATAAAAGCCTCGAAACAAGAAAGTCTTTATTTCTTTTAACATATGTGGCGCATATAAAGAATCTGAGAAGTAGAAAAAGAAAAGACGTAAACTTTTATTTGTAAATTTTTCTTTAGTTGAATTATTCTAATGTTTGTATTGCCGATCAATTATTCTCCTTTTTGGCCATGGGTCACTAAAACATATTTATATAGACCCCAGGAGATCGATGGCATTATCTAAGGAGCTGGTAAATGCCTGTGGGTCGAAAAGTGATATTCTGATTTCTCTAAGACATAAATATATATGATATACAACTTTCTGATGGAGATTTCTTATTCATATGTTATTAGTTAAATTAAGAAGCGGAGGAAGCAAAGGGTATTTCATTTATATTTTTTAAAAATAAAGTTTTCAAGAAATGTGACATTCTGACTTATCGTATTTACCGTCTTGCATGGTGCAGTTGATACTCTTTTAGTGAGATTTCATACGTTTCAGGCTGTGGATTTGATACGTTTGATAAATCTATTTTGGCAACCCAGGGGCAAGGGATCTAGAATTCCATGAAAGAGTTGATGGCCTATGAAGTTTGCCGATCCTAGCTCTTGTCAAAATAGAAAATGATCATTTTGTTTATTATCCCAGAATAATTTCTTTAAAAAGGTGGATAGTCCAGAATGGATGATTATGTATTCATCTTCTTCTGATATAAGAGCCGATTTTTACTGGTTGTTTCTTGTCACACTAGAGCAAACAGAATTAGAGAAAGGGGTTAAAGCAAAGTTTATGTGTTCGCATACGCTAAAGCTATGTGTACGAATACTTACGTCTACATCACTACTATTACTGCTGCTAATGTCTTTATATTAGGGCAGAACATTTAAATAGAAATCTCTGATTTTTCATGAAGAGAAGTGATTTTTCCATATTGAGAGGAAGTTTGCTTTTTACCGAATTCTGTTCCTTAATTGTTATAAAATAATTAAATAACAAAAAGAAAAAATGACGATTTTAGAAAAGCGTCAGAAAAATATACGTGTTTCTTCTTTGTTCACAATAAATACTAAGATATTTATTTATATGAATGATCAAGATGTACTTAAGCCCGTCATTTTTTACAGATACTGAGATAGTAATATCATTCAAGATTGGCCGTTTCAGGGTCAAAATTAACTCCAGTTCCGACTGAAGATAACTGCCACTTTTGTATACATAACAATTAGGAAAAATATTTTTTAAATTGTGTAAGAAAAAAAGTATTTATTTATCAAGATGCAATAAGCCGGTGCCTATTGGTGAGAAAACTTTCGTTAATATCAAACACTTATGAATTTAGCTCAGTCAGTAAGACAGCCTCCTGGCAATCAGTTGATCGTGAAATTGCGATAGAAGAATGTGGGTTTAACAAATCGTTTACTTCCCTCATTTTGGTGAAGATTGTTTTTAAAGTTGAAAAACAATGTCCACGTAAGACTTTTCTATCGAAGTTTGACTAAAGAGGCAAGACAGGATATTTACAAAACGAAAGCTCATAGGTGCGATAGTTCAATGATTTAGTTCTGACCAACTTTATCTCCCTGGTAAATGAAGGGGTTTCGTCACTTCATAGATCAAATATATCAAACCTTTAATCGTTTTCCCTTTACTGTCAAGTGTGTATATGGGGTCTACCTGCCTTGGAAATCAACATTCGCTTCAGTGGCTTCTTAACCACTCTCGAACGCTGACCTTTGGAAAATGTCCAATGGTCTTTTTTTATTTGACATATAGAAGGAACTAGGCCCCTGCTTGTCAATGCCAACAGATTTGGGAAGCTAACATCACAAAGGATATAGAGGCACCCTTCTAAAATGTCTACTCGGCTTCAACCAAGACAGTCACACCCGGGAACCGCTATCTTCTGATGTGATTGCTGTTGCAACCTGAAATGTACTTAAGCATTGAAAAGGCAGACATTCGGGAAATACTGCAAACATTATGGCATCGACAAAAGTGTCCCAACTACGGTCGTCCATGTTTGGTCATGTGCTACGAATGCCCGAAGAAACATTTGCACAAAAAAAGATTTGCTCTAGTGGGATCCGGCAACTACCTTACGCGTAAAGATTATCACTGCATATATATTTTTGGTAAGCTGCGAGCAGAAGTCATGGACGCAAAACTGGGAACATTCATATCTCATAAGAAACCGAGTGTGATAAAGGAAAAGACGTAGGGACTTCAAATGAAGAAGGACTGAACGCAGTTGTATGATGTTTTCAACTACAACGGTTACAGAAGATACTTAATTATCATATAGATGTAATGGCTATGTGCTGGAAGGGTATCAGTTGGAGAAATGAACTCGGTGAATTTAGAGGCATTTGAAACAGAAGTTGTGACCAGGGTGACCAAGGTTACCACGGCCACAACGTGGGGATCCTAACTATTAGACGATCACGTCCATAAGCGTTTGGCTTGAAGAGTATGGAAAATTAACTTCATACATTTTCTTTCACTCATCAAACTTTCACAGATTGCCTGGAGCTAAAATTTCACCATTTCTTATAAATCTACTTTATTTCACTTCAAGTACTTACTGGTTTTCAAAAGCCAACCGTCTTTGGTTTTAATTAGTGTAGCTGAGCACGCTTCCACGCATTATTTTTTCTACAATGATTTTTTTAATTTATTCGAAACCGTCATCAAAACTGTCAACACAGGTTTATTCAGTTTTTAAGTAATCCTTGCTTGCTAGCTATGTATGTACAATACATACAGACTGGAGCTAGATGGCTGAAAATTTATTCCTTATCACTATTTATTGGAAAACATTTCTCCTCTAGGTTTGTTAATGGAAAGTCGAGTTTGCAATGTAAGTTTATGTTAAATTGATCCCTTAGTTTATGTCTGGTAATTTTCACGTTTGTTTTTTGGGTTTTTGCGAGTTTTTTTTGTTTTTCAGAAAATTCAGACTCTTTAGTGGCCACTGCCAAACAAAGGTTGATAGAAGTGATTTATTCATTGATCACCTCTTTTTCAATTGATCACCCCTAAGTGGAATCACGTTGATCATGTAACGGTTTCTATTGAGTGAATAACCTGTGAGAGCTGTCATATGAGACCAATCCGTCAATACAACTAAAAGTATAAGCAGACGGAAACAGACGACATCTCTTCTTGTGTGCCGATCTAGCAAGGGACGTAATCTGAAAATGCAGTTAACACGAACACTCTCCCTTGCACATTCAGACGTACATAGACGGAGGGGAGGAAACGAGAGTTGATGGTATTGTTTTGGTATGCCAGCCAGTCAATCAGTGACAATCATTGTCACTATTGATACCCACACATCCAACACAGACTATCAAACAGACAATCAATCAGTTGTAAAACTACTTCGTTTAGTGTCAACAACCATTTTGAATTGGGGAATAAAACAAACAAACAAAGATGATCACCTGCTGAAAAGCAATTAGTTGTCTTAAAACAAAGTGGATTAACAAGTTGGAGAAGTGGCTGTTTCGCAGTAGTTGAATGACTCAGGAAAAAAAACCAATAGATCTTTATAAAGTGTATCCATCGTCAAATGCTCATGGCCGTGATCGTCTAGTGGTTAGGACCCCACGTTGTGGCCGTGGTAACCCAGGTTCGAATCCTGGTCACGGCAAGCAGATGACACCTTTTTTTAAAATCCTGATGTTATTCATGCGGGGAGCCATCTGTATATTATGTAAAATAATAATGCAAATTTCTAGTTGTCAGTGTTCGAGACTTAGACACCTTTGATACTGACTTTTGATTTCCAGAAGGGGCTGGCCCAACCCATTCGGAAGACTGGCGTAACAATATCTTCCTATTCTTATTTCTCTGCTGATGATCTTGTCCTTTATTAAGGCAACGTAAGAAACTATTAATCACTGACTAATCTTACTGACAAAAGAATATAATTAAAACGTATTCAGGATTCTTAAACAGCGACTAATTGAGCGATCTTAGTGATTAATGTGATTTAAATTAGAATGTCTTCTCAGATTTTATAAATCTTATAAGAAAGATCTCAAACCAAATTTTCGCCAGGATTCAAACAGCTGATGCATTTCAAATATTAGGCATGAAAAATAATTTGAGAATAATATGTAAATTAACTGAATTATTAACTGAGTACAAAAGTCTCCAGCAAAATGAAGAATGGGTTTCAACTGTGTCATCAGTCTCTAGTTTTCAAAAAAGGGCTCTGTGAAATATCGCTAATACTTAATGAATAGGGCTGGTTTTTCGTAATTTACCCCTACCTAGAAAAGAATTTTCGGAGGCCTTTTGTCAATCTAATAATAAGTATCACAAAATGGTATTTTATCAACTCGCAGAGAATCTTTATGAAGCGTTCTGAATACATTTTGCATTTGCAGTGGTACATCTCTAACCGACGACCAGACCCTTTCCACAGAATGTCTCGTCAAGTAAAAAATTCGCCAAGTAAATGATTAAACCTATGGCATTTCAGTGATTCGTTCGGAATTTAAAAAAATATCAGACCCTTAGAATTTCAATACCAACCCCGTAAAAAATGTTTCATCATAGAATCCACCATAAAACTCAAATGGCAATGGGTTGGCCATGTTGCAAGAATGGCAGACAACCGATGGACATCACGACTCACATCATGGATCCCCAGAGATCACATGGGCAACCGAAGCCAGCAGAATACAAAATGGAGAGACGAAATAGACTAATTCAGAAGGTACTGGCTCAACGACGCCCACGATAGAGAGATGTGGCAAATCTCAGGGAAGGTCTATGTCCAATGACGGACGATAAGAGAATGATGATGATAAAAAATGTTTAATAACTTCTAAAATAATGAATACAAATAAACGATGTAATAGATAAATAAACTAAAGTGATAATGAGTTTATATGCTGTTTTTTTCTTTTTGTTTGTTGTCGATACATTTCATTGGTTGTTATACCTTCCTATTATGAGATGAAAACAATGCCCTGGAAGCTCTTGAAACCAAAAGTGTCTGATCATCCTTCAAAACAGCATGAATTGAGATGAAACTGAAAAAAACCCTTAAAATCAGGTTACTAGGATAATCAAAAGAAGTTATCCAATAAAGTAGCTCTAGGCTCCTCGTTGTCGACCCATAGTAAATAAGCTCGTCATTTTGGGTGGGTATATTCAAATCTAATGATAATTCACTAAAGGTCTATGAGCGTCTCGATATAAATGTACATAGATATAAATGAATTTTGGATAATTTCAAGGAATTTTGTTGTTGCTTAGATATATTTCTCTCAGGGTTTTTTTCCGATTAGGACCTCTCGCTAAGTGAAAAATTAATGGTAAAATCCTTTCGCCATGAGAGGTATCACTGTATATATTTAGATTCGAGAACAATAACTTGATCGCTTCCAAGTTAATCTCACTATAATTGAAGGAATATACAAGTGTATGGACAGAGATTACTCGATAACTGGCCATTGTATGAAGTTGACATTAGGTAAATATATTAGTCAACAAACAAGGCAGTGAAGTGTCGAGTTTTAATTTTTTTGAAGGGGTTTTGGGAAGCAGGGGGTCCGAGCTAATCAAGTTGAGATAAAAAGCGACTAAAAGTTAAGATGCATTCAAAGAACTAGACAAAATTATTAATAATAATAATAATAATAATAATAATAATAATAATAATAATAATAATAATGATAATAATAATAATAATAATGATAATAATAATGGAGTTTGAAGTGGTTTGCATCAGCAGTTTTCGAGAAATATGATGAAAAATAATGAAATATCAAAGATTACTGATCTTTCTTCATAGTTTCTATAGATTATCCCGCTTTAGAATTATCTAAATTTGAATATGAAATATCTAAATAGGAAACAATGATGAGACATACATGGAATACCTCGAGTTATTAGTTTCGTACGACAGACAAAACAATACTAACATGAGATTTTTGAGAGTCATCTTCACATGCTACAATGTCCGGTCGCTTCCGAGTACGCACCTTTGGAGCAGGCACTGTCTTAGTCTGGAATCAATTGTTAATCAGTTCTATCTTCTTTCAGAAATAAGACATGTATTCAATTTGATATACCTTTGTATAAAATCATTGCCAGAGTAAACAAACAAAAATACAGCAAACATTTGATGATTTACACATCTCAGGAAATTTACTCACGAAAAGTAAATCAATGTCTTTGGAGAGAGTTAGCCTTCAACTGCATCCTAAAAATCCTCCAATTAGATCTCAATCACTGGCTGTTTATTCTATCTCTCTCTAGTATGTATCATTTTGTATTTTCGTTGTTAATATAATTAGAAAGGAAGCTGATTGAATTGAAAGATCTCATTTAGAGTAATCAATTAAACATAGAGGTAGATACTTGGTAATTACAAGGTATTTGGTTTTATTATATACAAAAAAACAGATACACTTTTGCAACAAGATGTCATTCTATGATTGTAACCTAGAAACAAAACGTTGCATTCAAGCAGTGGGGACCTCAAAAATAGAAACATGCTATATTTTAAAAAAATTTAATAGTAAAAAAAAAGAAATAGTATGAAAATTTCTTTGAGTATTTTCTACAGTAACTTAGTGCCAGACTAAGTGAAAATTGATAAACCTTAATAGTATTAATACACATTTTAGTGATGCCGAGGAAAAAGAAGAGTGACCAAACAGTTACCAGCATGGAGAATCAAATTGGCTGGCTGAGTTCAAACTGCAGCTTGGACAATTTGTGTCCACTCCAGGAAAAATAAGGATCCATCTCTTCAAATTAATGATAAAGTTGATTTTGCTTTTCAACAATGTTTGTCAACCAGTTTAGGAATAGGACAACGCCGATTCCAAATCAGCCTACTGGGGAATGGGCTCCATCAGGCTATCTCACTCTTGACACATCTATCATGAAAATCGTCTGAAAATCCTCAATTAGTCAGCATTGAATTACAGGATATAGAAAAATTTAATGAAAAAGGAAAACATGGCTGCCGTGACCAGGATTCGAACCTGGGTTACCACGGCCACAACGTGGGGTCCTAACCACTAGACGATCACGGCCATCAGCCATCCACACTTATGGAGTAAGATATTATCTTTATATATTGCATTAAAATCATGACGTGGCACCATTTACGTGAGGAAAATGTCCTCTCATCAAAACTTGTCCAATCACTTTGTTTAACACCAATCATTTGTTTAAACGATTTTCACCGACATTTATTTATTTATTTACTGCGATTGAGATATTTTTGCACGTAATAGCATCTCGAGCTTTGATTGCCGTAAATGACTGACATATCAAAATGTTAGTTAGGTCCCTTGCTGAGTGTTCTCAAAGTAAATGCTTTTAATCTATATTTAGCATCGATTGCCGTAACTGACAAATAGACATTTTAGTTACGTCCCTTGCTCGGTGTTATCAATGTAGAAGTTTTTCATCTAAATGTAGCATTGATTGCCGTAATTGACGTATGGAAATGTTAGTTGCACTCTTGCTCAGTGTTATCAATTCAGATGTTTTTCATCAAAATTTAGCTGTAACTGACGTATCAGACCTCTATACTGGGAGATCCAGTGGGGATCGGACCCACCAACAAATAGCCAGAAAGATTAGTTCGCTGATCATTGCAATAGAACATCTGTTCTAATTTGTTTTTCTTTTTTCACATGATCAACTCGTTAATCCTAATGAGAAAATGTATTTGGATTGAAATGTTTCTTTTGTTTGTTTGTTTTTTCCCGGAGAATAAAATACTGAATTAGTTTCCCAGAAATCGTGCACAGTTTGAAACATGGATTAGGAAGCATTTTTTCAGCAAAACCCTCCCTACCCCCAGTATAAAATTCCAGTATTCAATACGGCGATCCATGAAAATTGCACTGTTCATTATTGAGACCGTGCAGGAAGTAAGTTCGCCCTTAACAAATGTAATGGTGTCGTAACTATCCCATACCTCAGAAACTATTGAAAGATGCAGTTTTTGCCTTTCATTAGGACGTGTTTCGAAGATTCATTTAGGTTCACAAAAAACGACAAGACACGGTCCGGCAGTTACGCTTCTAGGAGCTTAATTACTTGGACACTAATAAAGAAAGAATGATCCGATCTTCATCAATCAATCAATTCTTTTAAGATTTATCACATATATAACAAAAGTGTGGTTATCTACAGTAGCATGGAAACCATAATGTTTTCCTCTGAAGCTGGTCATCTTTGGCATTTCTTGCTTTCATATAAACAAAGTACGGTTGCTAAACATCACGTACAGAATTTTTTGACACTCATGCGAGTAAGGATCATTTAATTTTAGTTCAATTTGGGAACATATTAAGATTTTTTGAACCTATTTTCTATAAGTTCACTGTGTCTGCGAGGCAAAATTACCAGATGAGGCAACAAATAACAGCTTGGCTGACCTTTGAAAGTTGTACACTCATTTCTTTTTTCAATCATTCTCTGATATCATATTACTTTGAAAACATATAAGAGTTAATGACTACCCAATCGGTTGCAGGTTCGATTCCTGCAACAGCCCCATTTTCTTTTATTGTTCATTCTATTTCGTTTGCGATCCTCATATTCATTCTATTTCTAAAGTGTGGATTGTTTGTTTCGAAATTCTTGACAGACAATCTCAAGAGACTAGAGACGGAGAGGGTTTAGGGATTAAATTCTCTTTCATACGGAGTGACTGTCTTGTTTATGATTTCTAAGTTTCTGAGTGATAAGACGATAAATAATTAAGAAAGAGATGTTCGGAATGTATCAAACGCGGAAAGGACTTTGACTCAGTGTTGCCTCATATTTAGGACAAAATTTACGCTGTTTAGAAAGTTTGTTTTGCATCAGATTTTCGAGTTAGAAATTGGAACAACGAACGGCTTAAGAAATAAAAACGACTATTGCACAACCAGAAACAAAAAACAAAAACACCAACAAAATAGAAGAAAACTTTTGAAAAAAGACAAATAGCAAAACTGTCGAACAGGAAGCGAGATAAAAGCACAAATATATGCAAAAGATTTTACTTTATCTTATCTTATCTAATACATCAGCTTGGTACGTCACTTTACTTTAAAATGGAGGAAATGAACAATAACCAAATTTATAAAATAGAATGCCAAAAAAAATACCAGAAAAGACTTCTTCTCTCAAAGAATGATAAACAACTGGAACTCACTAATACAGCATGACCCGAGTAGATTGAAAACAAAAAGAGTAAATGATTTTAAGAATAGATACGACAAATGAACGACACATAAAACAAACGAACAAAAACTCTTGACATAAGTAACTTCAACAATGGCGAAATAAAAGCACAAATATGTACATTAATTTTAATCATGTTTTTTTATTTTCGTGTCGTAAAATTTAGGAGAAATTCTGACGTCAACAAACGAAGTATATGTAAGCCTCGTACTGCATACAAGATACGTTTCAGGTAATGAGTGAGTATGGTAAGATGAATGTGTGTAATAGCCTGGTCCATATTCATACCAACATACAGTAGAAAAATGACATGTCTAACGGAGTGTATTAAGAAGTCTTAATACTGCGTGCCATACAGAGCACGAGCGTGTGGTAGCAGAAAATAGACGCAGTTACATATAGATAAATCTCGTCAAAAGTTAGGCTAATTTTATTTACTGTTATTTTAGCCTGAGAAAATCACACGGCAAATCAGCTGATCAACCATGACCTAAATACTTTGTCATTTGATGACAAATGAAAACGTCATTCTTTATATGTGTGACAGGTAGCCGTGATCGTCTAGTGGTTAGGACCCCACGTTGTGGCCGTGGTAACCCAGGTTCGAATCCTGGTCACGGCATGTCACAGAATAGTTTTTTCTAATTTATCAATATTGGTCTGGATAAACGAAAGCAGGTGGTAGATAAACCATTTATTGTGCTATTTTAGTTGTGAAAATGTAATCCCAAAACTGCTGATAAGCGGTGACCTACAAAAACCGAGATGGATATCTAGAATCTTAATATAGACGAATCAGTAATCGCCATGTTTGATATCATCCACAGTTCGAATCCATATCATAACGATAGGCTTTTATTTTCAATTTGGTAATTTTTGGTTCAATAAATCTATTGTAGTAGTGCTATTTTTGGCTTTAATTTCTTCTTTTTTTTTTCAACCTTTTTTGACATAGTGACTGACACAATTTTAAAATCTAATTCATGTTTTGCTTATTTTTAGGTCACTTTTCATATCAAAGGGTCAATAAGAAAGGAGTTATTGATGCCACAAAGTCAAGAACAGCGAATAAATGATAAGATAGCTTATTGAAATTGCGAAGTTAAAAACATGAAAACAAGAAATGTTTAAAATGAAGACAAAAAGGACTGAAAAAGCAATAAAAAGGTTAGAATGATATATAAGAATTAAAAACTCGAAAAAAATGAAAACCAATAAGAGACCTTTTCTAAAAAAGACTTTATGCAAGGCACTTGTTCACTCGGGATTTTGAAAGGTCGAGATAGTACTCACTGGGAGAACATTCAGAAGGGAGTTTATTCCACATAGCAGAAGGTTCTGAAGTAAAAGCCATTTGTGTGGAGCTTGCAATGGGTCTTATATATATATATATATATATATATATATATATATATATATATATATATATATATAGTTTTTACAGCTTTAAACACTAAACATTAAAAAACTTTTTCAGAAGTTTTTTTTATCCCTTAGGTGACCCATTTCCCAATATCTGTAATGCTTGGTGTTTTTTGTTTTGTTTTTCTGTTTCACATATACTTTTCTATTATGGTACAATGTATAAATTATCATGCAGTTTATGTAGATTGTTATTTTATATGAGGTTTTATGTGTAGTGTATACTGATATTTTATAATGCATATCTATTTTTTGAAACAGGGCTTACTTACGCAGGTTAGTTTTTAACAATGAGGATCAGTAAGCATAACTACAGACATCACTTGCTGTTCGTGTCATTTCTGTTGAGTGTTTATCCATGTGAATATTGAATTCGTTGTGTTGGTTTTAATCTCTGACTGAATAAAAACCAACTTATGATATATTTAAGAATGCTAATTAAAGAAAAACTTCTCCGAATCGATTTTCTACCAATACTGACAACCGAAGAATTTGACAATTTTTCCAATTATCCTTTCAGTTACTTTTTCCACGCCGTATAACATCAAGCTCCCATCAAATGTTTTTCTAACACTTTTAATCATCAAATAAAGTAATTTATATACATGTTATGGTATACACGAAACCATTTTTATGTAATGATGTACTTTAATTGCAAACCAAGTTAATTAATTTCTTGAGACAGGGCAATGATTTATTTGTATCCAATTTTTTTACAAGAAAAATTCATTTCATACAATGAAAGCGACCTTGATAACACACACACACACACACACACACACATATATATATATATAGAGAGAGAGAGAGAGAGAGAGAGAGAAAGAGAGAAAGAGAGAGAGATTGATTGATAGATAGATAGATGAATGAATGAAAAAATAAATTGATAAGCAGATAAGCAGAAAAGCACTCTATTGCCCACCGTGATCGTCGAGAGCTGTGGTCTCTGAAGTGGTCTATATCGATCCCTGGGAGCTCATGGATCTATCCAAGGGACTGATAAATGCCTTAGGTTCGAAAGGAGAGCGATAGACGCTGGGAGAGGCATTACTGAACTTTAGGGGTGGAAAGCTCACACGTATAAGAAATGAAAATAAATGAATTACAAACATTCATGATTATCGTCATCCTGGTTCGAATCAAGACTACGACTTTTGTTCTTTTTCCCTTTACTTGTTTTAGTTCGATTAATATATCACTAAATGTTGTGGGGCCGTAAGAATTTTAAAGCCTTTGTTGACATGGTGACTGATAATTTTTAAAAATCAAATTGAAATCTCAATTTCTTGGGAAACTGGTGTAAACAATGATTCATCGGATTTGTATTCAACAGCCACGAAAGTCGTCAACTCTGTGAATCTAAATACGTTCAAAGCGTCATTAGAAAAGAAAGGATAGAGTGGGGGAAGAAAGAGGGATATTTTCACGTCACTCTACGTCATATACCTAACTAATTGAAGTACCCGTCTTCGTTGGAGTATAAAATAATGATCAATGCTTTCAGACATGTGAACTACTTCTCCTCCACTCAGGGTTGTAGCTAGAGATATGTGGGCCAGGAAGGCTTGGTTCCTGCAGGGACCTGCTCCAAAATTTAGTGAGAGTATTTATTGTTTAATATCAGTACAGATGCAATAGGTGAACTACTATCTACAAAGCTTATGGAGAGACTCTGCATAGAACCGGAGCTACGTTTTAAAATAATCTCCAAGACCCTTTCTCTCAACTACGCCTCTGCCTTAACTTTTGACCCTTTAATGGGGAAAAAGTTTTCCTTTACTTTTGCTCACGTAATGGGGAAGTATCCTGTTATTTTTGACCCTCCAATAACAACTGATCCCTTGAAGGGGGGAATTTTCCTTTCATTTTTGACACTTGAAAGAGTTAAAAGTTTTCTTACACTTTTTACCTCTTGATGGTAGGCAGATATCTCTTACTTCTTACCCTTGTTGGAAAGTAAGAGTGTCCCTTGTTAATAAAACGTCTCCGCTCACTTATAATCTTTGAACCGGGGGTAGTTTTCATATCACTTTTGGCCTTTAGGAAATTTTGATATTAGGCAGAAAGTAAGGTTCCATTTTAGCATTATGGTTACATTGTAAATACACCCCTTTATGACCCTTATTCTTTTATATACAGATGGCTAAAGTACCTGCCCATGCTGGATAAAATAATTTAGGTGTAAAAAGTACTAAAACTTCCTGACGTGTGAATAAAAAAAGTTTAATTTAATTTCACTCTTGTCCCATTACTAAGAAGTTTCCCCCCACTTCTTAAAGGGGAAATGGAGCTTCCCCTCTCTTCAGACTATACGAGTTTTGATCCCTGAAGGAAGAGGGGAAAATCTCCTTTCACTTTTGACCCTTCAAGAGAGAGAAGTAACCCATTGATTCTGACCCCTATAGTGACTGCATACACTATGGAAAAGTATCCCCTCATTCTGACCCCTTAAAATAAAATAAAATAAAATAAAATGGGAAAAAGGTCTCCATTTCTCTTTTGGCTACTTGAAAGGAGCCAGAGTTTTGACACTTTACGAGGAGGGGATTCCCTTCGTTTTTGATACCCTAAAAGGGCAAAAACTGTACTGTCTAAAACCTTTTAAAATTTGTTTAGATCTTCTTAAAAGAGATAGAGAATCAAACACACACACACACACATTCTGGATGGGGGATTTATATGTAAATAAATATATCGCTTAAATTCAATCTAAATTGATTTCTAAATTCGTCCAGTTCCGTAGCTCAGAGGTAGGATATCAGTCACTGGATCTGAAGCGAAGGTTTCAATCCTGTCTCGCGGAACTGGATGGGTTAATGGAAAGTCTATAGCCACATTGAAGAGATGCATTACAACGAAACCGCTGCCTGATGACACTATATATATATATATATATATATATATATATATATATAAATATATATAAAAAGGAAATATACCTATGGATGTAAAGTAATTGCCCACTTTGGTATTGTACTTACATTGTAAATAGAACCCTCCTCTAAATCTGTCATTTGTTTCCTCTAAAGTTTTTATCTTAACCCCCCATCAGGGGCATTGAGTTTTCAATTAGGTACTTTTATAGCGTGACAAACATACACACAATCTATTTATCACTCCTTAGATAGCTTAGCCCGTGTAATTGGGTACTGCCGGTGATAAAAGATATTTATGAGAGAAGAGATCATTTTATGCAAAAAAATTACCTCAGAGAATAATTATGGTCAGAATAAATTCAATTTATAACATCCCTGGGATTTCCCACAGAAAAATATCTAAATATAGTGTAAAGAACATCTAGAAATATCTAGATTTTAGAGAATCTAGAAGTCATTTTCATTGGAAAACGTCTAAAATTGATTTTTTTAACATTCAGAAGCATCTAGATTCTGGATGATCTAAATGTTGTCAAATAAAGTCTTTCAAAAGTCAAAAAATCTTTTTTCCCCAAAAATGGAAAGACAAAACATTTTTAGAAGGTATCAAGTGGAGTACTGATGCCAATTTGTGAGTCTGTGAACAGAACGATATGGTCAGGGGCGCAGGAATTCACAGGCACATGCACATATTCTTTTTTGAAAAGGACCCATCGCCACCCATGATGGCTACGGTTGTTCAACAATCGTCAGGATCTGATGTTTATCCAGCCCTCCACTCTCTTCCACTTCTATTCAGAGATCTGCTGAGATGGCAACCTCTGCTATCTTACAGGTTTTCTTGTCTTTGTTTATGATAACTAGAGCTGATCCTATCGTCTGCATTAGTGAACTGTTTCAAATTCAGACCCCAAACAATCATATCTTTTTTATTCTCAAAGGGCAACATTCAATTTGTACTTAAACGACTACGTGGTATTTTTCAAAATTCCCATTGGACTGAATTTCTCGCACGATCATGTATTTGGTCGGTGCAAAAATAATTGCGGTTTTCACCATTAATTTTAACGCAGTTTATCTTGGGTTACAATAAAAGTTATCAATCGAAATAAGAACCTTCAGAATCTACACATTTTTGCCAACAAGTCTAATTTTTCTGGAAACATAGAACTATGGTGCCTTGGAACCAATGAATTCTTCGGAGTTGTTTTCAGTTGTTGCATGGTTGTTTAAGACTTTCCCTTGCAGGAAGAGGTGGAAATGCTTGAAAAAGGGGTAATTGGTCAGAGAGAGGTCTGCATACAAAGCTTGATTAAGAAGAATTTTGTAACCTTGCTCGTTCAATTTCGGTAGTGTCATTTGTGTGACAAGTTAAGCTCTTTTGCTGTTGAATAGTCAACGTTCAGTTAATCTCGAGTTGTTTTGCATGGTCCCTCAACTGTATGTCACAGAAAGATGTCCACGTTGTTGGAGCTGTACAATTGTTGACGACCCGCTAGCCAAATATTCGGTTGATATTGCGAGCAGTTTCCGCTGTTTACGCCCCAATTTGAACAAATACAACAATATTGCTCGAATTTGCTTTTTTCCTTCTTAGATTTTACAGCTTCAAGTAAGCCAGAATAAGTGAAAAGAAAACTTTCAGCTTGAATAAATACAACGAATTTCATTCTTTGAAATGGTATAATTCTCGAAAAATATTAAGAAAAAACTTCATTTCAGAATAAGCATCAAAGTTCAAAATAACAAAAAACTGCAATTTTTTTTGCACCAACCAAATAATTCTTATCCTCCTTCTGAGCTGATTAGTTGTATCTCTTAATGGTACAATTCAAAATTCTATCGGGGCAACAAATTCGAATCATGACAAAGGTAGTTTGTGCCTATTCGATGCTAATTCCCTTGGAAAACGCGTCAATCCACTGATGCCGATAAGTCGACCCGGCCCGAGACACAAGTTGCCATTTCTCGAACGATCTATGGATACCAAATCATTATCTGTGTCAACTATAGGGTTTTAAGGAACTTTGGTGCTAGCCTGACGCCTGAAATGAACTGCATTTACTGGGTCAAAGATTTGCTACTGCTCTGCTTTTTACCCGTAGCTGAGAAAAGTGGATGCTTTCACCAAGGGCAACAATGTAACGTGAATGTTTACTGTCCCAGCCGGAGTTCGAACTCGGTTCACCGATTCCATTTTGTGTGCAGTTGACCTTTAGGCCATCCAAATCTCTCCACCAGTGACCCGTGTTTATGTGATCAACTTTGCGTTCATTATATCATTATTTCATGGTCGTTTTTAATACTGCATCATACTTTCAACAAAACGTTCATAAACAAACATCGCAAATCTATTTTTTTAAAAAGGGTTTATCAACCTCATATTAGTTTTTTACAGAAGGGTATACCACCAGTACACCCTTCCGATAGTCACTTACGGAGCTGAGACATGGAACCTAGCCAAGAGACAGACTCGCAAACTGACAATCATGCTCAACCTCACATGGAGAGATCACAAGACAGCACAATATATCAAGGAGAAAATAGGAGTCCGAGACGACAGAGAATCCATTAAAAAAAACGCATGTAGTAATGGACTGGCCATGTTGCAAGAATGGCTGACAACCAATGGACATCACAACTCACAACACGGATCCCCAGAGATTACATGCGCAACTGAGGCCGGATTAGAACTAGATGGAGAGACGAACTAGAAATTCAGAAAGTATTGGCCCCGCGACGCCCAAGATAGAGAAATGTGGCGAGTCTTGAGGAAGGTAAACGTTCAATGACGTAGGTTAAGAGACTGATAATGATGACTCCAAAGTTTATTCCATCTACACAGACTGTGATTCTACTATATTAATAATATTATCATTGTATATATCAAATCATCATCGATTCTAATCATTTGTGTTTGTTGTCCCATATATTATGATGTTGGATAGAGGTGTTGGGACACTGATAATTTTGAAGCATTGTTTTCAACTTGGTAACAAAACTCCTGAAATCCCAGAATTAGGTATGAGGAAAACAATGCAATGAATGTATGGTCAGAATGAATTCTGTTCAAGACATCAATAGCACTTTTCATTCGAAAACATCGAAAATAGAGAAAAAAACAAGATCTAGACAGATTCTTGAGATGTTTTATAGATAAGTCCCCAAAAAGATCAAAAAGCGTTTTTTTCCCCCAAAAAGCATTATCGGAAGGGAGCTAGTGGAGTACAGATGCCAATTCTTGAGTCAGTAGACAGAACGTTATAGCCTGGAGCACTTAGGGACACAAATGCAGAAACACATGCACAAAGTGGAGAACCCTTCATCATCTTTGATGTTTGTTGTTGTTCGATGGATACGGTTGAAAGCGAGTTCCCACTTTTTTACGTTATATATATTATAGTTACACTGTAAATAGAATCCATTCCCCTTCAAAACCCACGATTTTTCCCTCAAAACCTTATATTTTAACCCCACCCATGCTCATTGAGCTGGGGGGGGGCAAAAATTTGGTTGGGCTGCTCCCATGTTTAGGTACTTTTTATCGAATGACACACAATCGGACACCTCTCACTTTTGTATTTTATATTTTTTTTTAATCAATTCTTGGAATAGAAAAAGCGTCCGTAATTTATGAAACTGGAACATTTTTTAACACCTCATATTGTATGCTTCGAATTAGGACCTATAACTCATGGGAGGGACCAATGGAAATGCACTTCTAGGATGCAATCGAAAATGTAGCCAGAGGCTCTATAAAACCAGCCAGTGCGTATTTTCAGAGAGTCTTTTTTAAATCTCTGAACAACTTCACAGAATTCTTTGTTCATCAATAGGAAACAAATAGTTTTATAACCTCTTCACAGCCTGCCTCGAGATGATCTTCAGGAGACTAGACTGGGAGAGTAAAGGAATTAAAATAGACGGTGAGTATCTGAGCAACCTTAGATTTGCAGTCGACATAGCCCTTTTCGCAGAGAACCTACACGACCTCCAACTAATGATAGATGAACTAAATGAAGAGAGCAAGAAAGTCGGCCTACACATGAACTTCAGCAAGACGAAGATCATGTGCAACACCCACATCGGGGATAAAAACACTAAGATCAAAATCGAGGATACACAACTGGAGGAAGTAGACCACTACATCTACCTAGGACAACGAATCTCCATGAGACCCTCAAAAGAAGAAGAAATCAAGCGAAGAATCACACCAGGATAGCAAGCCTTTGGCAGAGCTAGCTCAACCTTCAAAAATAAGAAGATCCCATTAATCCTAAAGAGAAGGGTGTATAACCAATGCATCCTCCCAATAGTCACTTATAGAGCCAAGACATGGAACCTAACCAAGAGACAGACCCGTAAATTGAGAGCCATGCAACATGCAGATGAAAGAATAATGCTGGGCCTCACATGGGGAAACCACAAGACAGCACAGTACATCCGAGAAAAGGCAAGAGTCAGGGACATCATAGAATCCATTAAAAGTCTCAAATGGCGGTGGGCTGGCCATATTGCAAGAATGGCAGACAACCGATGGACATCACAACTCACGACATGGATCCCCGAGATCACATGCACAACCGAAGCCGACAGAATATTAGATGGCGAAAAGAGCTAGACAAGTTCAGGAAGTACTGGCTCCGCGATGCCCATGATAGAAAAGTATGGCAAATCCTGGGGAAGGTCTATGTCAAAGGACGGACGTTAAAAGACTGATGATGATGATGATGATGATGATGATGATGATGATGATGATGATGATGATGATGATGATGATGATGATGATGATGATGATGATGATGATGATGATGATGATGATGATGATGATGATGATGATGATGATGATGATGATGATGATGATGATGATGATTTTTATAACAGGAACAACTTCTACCAAATGCTATTAAAAAAATTGCGTTAACAACGGCGCTGTTTTTGAACAGAGTCCTGTTTTTTTTTTTTTTAAAGTATTCACCACTTACATTTAAAACGCGACAACCGGTTGACTATGATTGAATATTGTAGAACTGTAGATTTTACAAAAAATATCAACTTCATACATTTAAAACACGATAACTAGTTGACTATAATTAAAAATTGTAGAACTGTAAATGCAGGGTTTTGTATATCATATAACAGCAACAATGTAATGGTTGGAATGAAGGGGGTTAAGTGGGGATACGCCGTACACATATTTCTCAATTTCTTTTTTTTTTTTTTTTGTATATTCAGTATTTATTAATGGAAACATTACCGTGAACTTAGTTCACAAAACACAGCCTTGGAGTTTACTTAGTTCCTCAAACTTATTTCCATTACTGATCTGATTATATTTAGAAGCAGGATGGTTAGAACACCCATAATGTGGCTGTTGTAAACCAGGTTCAAATTCTTGTCACGGAATGCCTCTCTTCGTTTATTTTTAGATATGTTAGTTCAGGTTCGATAAATCTGTGACAAAATAATCTGTCATCTTTCAAATTAATTTCTAAATTTTGATCTGAAAAATACTTTGCCAAACATTATTCAGCTATGATCTGAAAAGGGGGATGTGAATGGATAGAAAACAATTCCTGCAATAGAGCGCGTGACGATTACTCGTGATCGTCTAGTTGTCAAGAACCCCCCTCCCCCATGGTTCATGATAACCATAGTTCAAATCCTTGTCATGGCAGGTCACTATTTTTTTTTTTTCATATGTTAGTCTAGTTTCAACAAAAATGATCCATCGTCTTTTGAATTAAACCCTGAACATAGATCAGAGGAAAAACTTTTAATTATGATTTGAATAGCGCAATTTTATAGGAAAGAAATACCACCCCGAAGTACTTCATTTGATGTTCTTTCGTTATGAAATAAATAATGTCCCTGACTCTGCATGTGACTATTAACCGTGATCATCCAGTGGTTAAGAATCTACGTTGTGTACGTTGTGTCCATGGGTAACCAAGATTCGATTCTGGATCACAGCAGATTGCTGTGTATCATTTTTTTGTACATTTATTTTCTGTTTCACTGTACGAAATTCATAATTGAGATTATCATTTTCTTTTATTCAATTGATTATTTGTTCTAGTTACTCTGGATCTCTTGACTTTCAATAATCAATTTACACAATATTAATTTGATTTCTCAAAAATGATGAGATTTCCGTCAGTAATCAGTTCTGGTCAGTTGAAGTGGTTTTCATTTTAATACGAAACACCTCACTGTTACTTCTGTTCCTATCATGTAAAAATTCATATTGAATTTTTGACATATTAAATGCAAACTCGGGAATCAGTGGAAGCTAACGGGTACAGATATCTTTTTCAGTTTAGCCCAATCCGAAACGCAACCTTCTAAATAGGGAGGACTGCTTACCTCAAAAATCAGCAAATGGATTTCAGCCCACCCCCAAGATATGTCAGACCTTTCTGGTTTTTGAACTTGTCTAGTTCGTCATGTCATGTTAATTTTTTGCCTCTCAGAGTTTCACATATGATCTCTGGGGATCCGAATCCAATGCGATGTCCAGCAGTTGTCTGACATTCTGGCAACATGACCAGCCCATCTCCATTTGAGTTTTCTTACAGATACTATTTCTTTGATGATTTTTTCTATGCTTTCCTGTTTTGCGATCGCTCCTTGTTAAATTTGATTCTCTCTTGTTCACGTTGCGTAGTAATCTGTTTTGAAAGGACAATCGTTACGTTTAAAGGACAATCGTTACGCTTTGCTATTGATAAGCTAATTATTATTCTTACTCTGAATTTTAGCCGAAATTAGGAAATATTTCGCCGAATTTTCAAGTTAACTATTGCCAGAATGGAGTGAATGTTTAGAACACGAATAAAAAGTCCTCTCATCGGAACATCTAGAGGTTAGGATCAACGTTGTCGCTATGGTGAATCAGGATCGAAACCCTGGACGCGACATATCGCAGATCTTTTTTATTCGTTTATTTCTTTAATGAATCTTTTAGTGGGGATTCGAAAAAAATAATCCGTCATCCTTTAAATTCAACTTTGAAATTTCATTTGATGATATACTTGAATATTGTTTAGATATGACCTAAATATTGCATGTGATAGAACCGAAATAATGCCCTAAATCCCGTGAGTGACTTACGGTCTGGTGGTTGAAACCCCACGTGGTAAACAAGGTTTGATTCCTGGTCACAGCAACTAACTGTTCGTTTTTTTTATCTGTTAGTTACGGTTCGAGAAAAATAATCCGTCATCTTTCAAATTTAACTATGAAATTTGATCTGACAAAATACTTTTTTTCTTAAATCTGTTAGTTTAGATTTGATAAATCTATGGCAAAAATCTTTTAAATTTAACTGAATTTTCGTCTGAGAAAATTCTTTCTTGAACATTAGGTAGTCACAGCAGGTCGCTCAGTATCTATTTTTATGCAATCATTTTCTGTTTCGCGATAAACATACATTTCTTAAAATAATGGAGGCTTTAAATGCGTATACAATTTCAAAAATATTTTAAATCTAGCCATCTTGAAGTGTATTTTAGCAATAAATAGATAAACCATATTTGGAAACCCTTATTTCTTCTTTTATTTGGCATGCATTTCCATTATAGTTTTAATTTAGGAAACAGATTTATTACTTTTCCGATGTACTGCACTCAGTATCTGCCAGTACGAACTCTTATTGTGGCTCATTCAATACTGAGAAATCAACAGTAATAGCTAAATTGAATTTTAGGGACGTTTCACGGTGAAACAGAAGATGGCTGTCTTGCTTTGCAGATCATGACGACAGTTGTATGTTAAAATTATTACGTTATTCAATATTTGTTGCGTTTTTCAAACTAAAAAAGTCTAAGTAAATACCTTAATGGAAAAATGGAATCGAAAAATATCTGGTTAAAATACTGTGACAAGGAATCGGACCTGAATTAATTTGGCAGCAACGTCGGAAATCTCTTTTGTTAGCCCCAGTTTACTTCCTGGCAAAGGTAGAACGAAGAAATTTAGCTGACTTGACCCAATGATCCAAGGGGGATGAAATGTCAGGGATCAGTGGGGGTCTTGCAGTCGGTAAGCAGGTGATGAGTTGCGTGTGGAATGTTAGGACAGTGAGAGGGAATGCCGGCCATAAATAGATTAATTCAAATTTACCCATAAAAACATTCCATTACTTGAGTACAAATTAAATTTAAAAATTACTTACTTTATTGTAAAAACGTGAGGCTCTCTTTATTCAACATTATCGATCAAATAACTCGCTTCCAAAGCAAAACTAAACACAATATAAAAAATGAAATAAGATAAAAACAATTAGATTAAAATATTTTTTATTTTATTAAGAAAACAAATACTTTTCCATTTCGAGGAGTCTCGTGACTTGGTGCCTGGTTACGTTTTGTAGATGGCACAGTAAACCACTTATAATGTGACTTTAGTTCCCTGACTTTATGATCCCTGGCTTTATATACAGTCACAGTTGGAGCATTTTCTTGCGTGATGAGGGTCAAGCTTATTTCTACAATGATTTTATAAAGGGTGGTGACCACATCTTAATCGAGCTATGGTTGCGTTCGTTGGGTTGAATGGAAGGGTCTCCGAGGATTGACATTGTTCTCGTCGCTTCAGTTGATGAAGACTGGGTCACTATTTTATATGCATCCCAGCCGTCCAGGGTGAGTTGAGGTCATTCACGGTACAACACCTCAAGGTCTGTTTACAATTAAATTTTCTTCCTCTTCCAACTTCCATAAACAGTGAATAAAACGAAATCTTTCCCATAAACAATGGCTTCATTCAAAACATGAAAAATTACCGCAATCAGAGATAGTGCATTCATATTGGTTGTGTAGACATTGAATGATTCCCTGATTTCTATCAAGAGATAACCTAGAGGAGACTGTTTTATAAAGTTAAACCAAACTAAGCTAATTCTGTGGATCGAGTATAGGTATAACATACATATATATATATATATATATATATATATATATATATATATATATATATATATGTATGTATGTATGTATGTATATATATATATATATATATATATATATATATATATATATATATATATATATAAATATATATATATATATATATATATATATATATATATATATATATATATATATATACACACAAACACAAATGTTCACTCAAATGGCAATAGGCTCGTCATGTTACAAGAATGATGGACAACCGATGGACATCACGATTCACAACATGGATCCCCCCAAATCACATGCACAACCGCAGCAGGCATAATATGTGATGGCGAGACAAAGTAAACAAATTCAGAAAGTATTGGCTCTACGATTCCCACGATAGAGAGGTGTTGGGAATCCTGGTAAAGGTCTATGTCTTACAATCGACACTAAAAGATTGATGATGATGATGATGATGATGATGATGATGATGATGATGATGATGATGATGATGAATTGAAATAATGATGAAACGACGAATTCCCAGATGAAGTTAAGAAATTCAAGCCCAGGCAAAAACAAACACGTCGTCACCAAATCAAGATAAAGGGGAGAAAATGTCACTCAAAAAGGAAAATGAATAAATGCTTACCAACCATGTTGAGAACAAAGCGATCAAAATATAAATATTCGTTTGATAATGCAGCTGAAATTGTATTTTCAATGAATTAACTATTGCCGTCCTGAAACAGCGCAAAAAGGTCGACTCATTTTGAAAAAAAAACATTACTGACTTTGCCATGGGACGGGAAATAAGAATCGATTTTCATAGGAATCGTGAGAAGGATTCCAATCGAAGTCACCAAAGATAGGATGTGGGGTTTTATCCACTAGACGATCACGGCTAACTGCCACTGTGGGTTCCAGTCGGAAGTTCATTATCTTTCTATACAAAAGAAAACATGGCAGAGAGAAAAAGTGATGGCGAGCTGCTGTGACTAAGATTCGAACCTTGGTTACCACGGCCACAGCTTGGGGTCCCTGTCATGAAACGGTCACTGTTAACTGTAAAATGCCACTGCAATACACAGCATAAAGTTCACTATCTTTTTGTACTAATGAAAACGTGACAGAGACAAAAGTAACGATGAGCTGCCATGACCAGGATTCGAACATGGGTTACCATGACCATAACGTGGGGTCCTAATAGCTAGACATTCAGGGCTAGCTGTCAATGGGTTTCCAAGCCAGAAACTCATCAACTTTCAGTACTAATGGAAATATGACAGAATAAGGCAACGACTAGCTTCCGTGACCAGGATTAGAACCTGGGTTACCACGGAAACAACGCGGGTCTTAACAATCAAACGGTCACAGCTGACTGCCACTGCAGTATCTGGCCAAAAGTTCATCATTTTTCTGTACTAATGAGAGCATGACGGACAGAACAATTGACGAAGAGCAGCAGTGAAAAGGATTCGAACCTGGGTTACCCCAGCCATAATGTGGGTATCTTAAAAATTAGACGATCACAGCTTACTGTGCAGTACCCAGCCAAAACGTTATCATATTTCTGTACTAATGAAAACATGATTAACATGAGCATGACACAGAGAGAATCGACGATGAGCTGCTGTAACGAGGATCCGAACCTGCGTTACCACGGCCACAACATGGGGCCCTGACCACTACACTGTCACAGTTAACTGCCACTGCAGTACCTAGTCAAAGGTTCATCATCTTTTCATTCTGATAAAATATGACAGAGGGGAAAGGAACCATGAGCTGCCGTGACCAGGATTCGAAACCGGGTTTTCACAGCCAAAACGTCCAAACCACTTGTCAATCAAAGTGAACTGCCACTGCGCTTTTCAGCAAAATTTTGTTATCTTTATGTACTAATTGCACATGACGGAGAGAAAAGTGACAACACGCTGCCGTGACTATGATTTGAACCTTGGTTACCACGCCCACAAGGTTGGAACCTAACCACAAAAAACAATCTCGGGTAACTGCCAACGCGATACCAAGCCCAAAATTATTTCTGTACTAATGAAAATATGACAAAGACAAAAGTAATAACCATGACCAGGATTCGAACCCGGATTACCTCGGCTACAAAGCAGGATCCGTACCACCAGACGATCACGGAATACTGCCCCGGCTCTACTTTTACACAATTTCATCATCTTTCCGTACTAATAAAAACATGACAGAGAAGGGAGCAGCGACGAGCTGCCGTAACCAAGATTTGAACCTGGGTTACCACTGCCACAACGTGGGGTCCTAACCACTAGACGAAAACGGTGATCTGCCACTTCAATACTTAGCCAAAAGTTCATCATCTTTCTGAGATAATAAAAGTATGACAAAGAGAATAGAAACAATTAGCTGCAGTGATTAAGATTTGAACCTGGGTTAACAGGGCCACAATGTGGTGTCCGAACGACTAAACGAACACTGCAGTATCCAGCCAAAAGTATCCCACCCTTCTGCACAAATGAAAGTATGATAATGAGACGCACAATGATATCTTGCTATGTCAAGGACTCGAACCTGGGTTACCACGGCCACAACATGATGTCCGAACAACTGGACAATCACGGTGAACTGCCACTGCGGTACACAGCAAAGAGTTCATCATCTTTTTGTACAAACAATAACATGACCGAGAGAAAAGTGTCAGTGAGCTGCTTTGACTAGAATTCAACTAGGGTTACCACAGCCACAATGTGAGGTCTTAACCTTTAGACGATCATGGTTAACTGCCGCTGTGTTACCCAGCTTTAAGTTAATCATTCTTCTGTACTGATGAAAACTTGACACAGAGAAATGATGCAATTAGTTGGGTTACCACGGCCACCACCAGGGGTCCATACCCCTGGACTATCACGGCTAACTGCCACTGCAATGTATATGCGGAATGTGATAGTCTTTCTCTACGACAGAAAACATGTCAGCAAGAAAAATTACAATAACCTGTTGTAATCAAGATTCGAACCTAGGCTGCCATGGCCACAAGGCGTGGGATTCTGTCTTCTACACGATCATGGCAGAATTTCATTACCTTTCTATTCTTCTGAAAACAGAGAACTTAATTAGAGGAGAGTGACAAAACTGATAATTAGCTGTCGTGCCTAGGATTCGAACCTGGGTTACCACGGCGACAACGTTGTGGTTTTAACCACTAGACAATCAAAAATATCCGTCACTGCCGCACCGAATCAAAATTTCTTTATATGAAATGCTTAAAACATGACGGAAGGAACAGTGATAGAGAGGAAGTAGACGAGTCTTGGATACCATGGCCACAACTTGGGGTCCAAACCACAAGACGATTATTGCCATTGCTGCAACCATACAAAATTTCACCATATTTTTGTACTACTGAAATCATTACAAAGAGAAGAGTGATGATTTGCTGCTATGACCAGGAGCCAAACCTGGCTTACCACGGCCACAGCGTGAGGTCCTAACGACTAAATGATCATGCTTAACTGCCACAGATCACCCATGCAGAATTACATCATCTTTCTGTACTACTGAAAATATGACGGAGAGAAAAGTGACGAGGGCCTGCCGTGGCTAGGATCCGAACCTGGGTAACACGGCCACTACATAATATCCTAACCGCTTGACGGTCACGGTTAACTGCCGCTTTTACACCTCAGCAGAATTTCATCATCTTTCTTTACGATTGGAAACATGACAGAGAGAAAAGTGAAACCGAGCTACTGTGACCTGTATTTGAACCTTGGTTACCACGGCTACACTATTGGGTCCTAACCTCCGAACGATCCTAGCACCACCCAGGCTGAATTTCATCATCTTACTGTACTACTGAAAACTTGACAAAGAGAAAAGTGACAATGAGCTTCCATAACCTTGATTCTCACGTCGAAAACGTTGGGTCCTAACCATTAGACAATCATAACAAATTGACTATCTGTCCTATCGTAGCAGACTTTCATCATTTATCTCCTGTAGTCAAAACATGGCAGACAGAAAAGAGACAATGAGCTGCCGTAATTAGGGTTTCAACCTGGGTTACCACAGCCACAATATTGGGTCCTAATCCTTAAACTATCACGGATAGCTGCCATTAACCTCTCCACTAGAATTTCATCATTTGTTTTTACTTTTCAATTCATGACTGAAAGAAAAGAGATAATGTGTTGCTGTGACCAGGATTCGAACCTGAGTTAGCGCAGGCTAATAGCTGGAAGTCTCAACCACTAGGCGATCACAACTAACTTCCACAGCTTTACCCAGCAGAATTTCATCATTTGTCTTTTCTATTCAAAACATGACAAAAATAGGCGATGTGCTTTTGTGACCAGCGTTTTGATTCAGTTTACCTATGTCACAATGCGGCGTCCTAACTATTAGACCATAACGGCTCAGATCTGCAAGGTGAAATTTTTCCATTCGACTTGACATTCAACACATGAAGGAAAAGAATAGCCAGTGAGCTATCGTAATAAGGATTCAAACCTGGGTTATCAAAGCCACAGGATAGGGTCCTAACCACTAAACTAAGCAAACTACCACGGTAGAACTCCATTCTTTGTCTTTATATTTCAATACATGTGACAAAAGTAGGGACAATAATATGCGGTGACCAGGATTCGAACCTGGGTTAACAGTGCCGTGTTATCACACTCACAACGTAGGGTCATATCTACGGCCACAACTGAAAATGATACATTTCTTTCTTCCACTATTCAACACATGACTCACAAGAATATTTATGCGACCAAGATTCATAGGCCTCAATTTTGAGTTCCAAAGACTTGACAGTCACTGTTGACTGCTAATGCTAAAAACAACAATTTCAATAATTGTTCTCATCGTCCAAACATAACAGAAAACACGATTAAATTTAATGGACTGTTGGCTGCTGAGACCAGTATTTCGAATCCGGGTTACCTCGGCCATAAAGTGGAACCCTAACAACAAGACAATCACGACTAACTGCATTTGATAGAAAGAATTTGAAAACCCAATTCTTCAACTCATCACAAAAAAACATTAGAAATAATGGACAATGTGCTGCCACGACCAGGATTACCACAGCCACCAGGTAGATGATTACAGCTGTCACTGATACAGTAAGGCGTAATCATTTTCAAATATTGTCCCCACTATTTAATTCATGATAGAAAAGAAGAATACTGTGAACGCACACTGACCTGCCCTGACCAGATTCTAACTTTGTTTTCCACTGCCATAATTTGGGGGACTTAACCACTGGACGATCATGATCAAATTCCACTGATGAAAATAATTGAATTCCTTCATTTTTTCAAACGTTGGTTTCACCAATCAACACTTGAACAAAAATTGAATTAAACTTGCTCGGTATTTTGTTCTAATTGAAAGCAATTTTGAAAAGGCCAAATCGCTCAAATAAGTGGTAACAAATGGCAGAAGATCTGTAATCGCTACATCTGATTGGGGATTCATGTGAGTCCTAGCTTGGGCCTTCTAAGGTTGAGTTTTGAAAATACCCCCGAAATGTTCTCGGGGTGGGGGGTGGGGGCGTTGATCAATTCACAATAGAAAATCTATATTGAAACTGATTCATTTTTGTGCGTTAGGCAAAAAAAACTGTCTGACTAATGACCATTCGGTCAGGGTCTCAGATTGGGGAGGTGCTCAGATCGGTTCTTGAGAAGCTGAGAGACTGAGAGAGAGAGAGAGAGAGAGAGAGAGAGAGAGAGAGAGAGAGAGAACAAGTTAATCGAGAGAGATTTTATCTCTCTCTCTAAAAAATGATCTTGATATCCAAAATATTGATTTATGAAATTCGACTAAAATCCTAATCTAGCGTGCGGAGTAAATTAGTGTCCATAAATATATTCATAGAATAGAAAGATCGATCGCTCAAAATAAGGTAGCATTTGATTTTTTCAAGAAAGAGAATTACTGAAAGATAAACAGAGTTAGATACATCAATTCAAATTTCATGTTTGCCCGGTTGATATCCCCAAAACCTCTCAATGAATTTCAATGATATTTTGTGGAAGATCGGATTATAGACCATGGAATAACTTATTCAAATTCTAGACCTATTCATACACAAAGGACCCCCATTAATAATGGTGTTGGTAAAGGTATGCTCTCTCTCTGAATATTGTTCCTCAGTATCTTAATTACCTTTGACTAAAACTTGCAATGAATTTATAAATTAATCACATTCAACAAAAGTCATAATAAATGACTCTACTTTAAGAATAATTACGTCTGCAAGCAGTGGACCAACTAGTTTTCTGCATTGCATGATTCATTGATAGGTATTTGTTGCTAAGAACATTTCTGTATATCTAAATGCAGGACTACAAGACACAGTCAAAGTTATCAACTTCATTAAAAGTCATGCACTTAATAATCGCCTCTATGCAAATGTATGTGACGAATTGGGATCCGATTTCAGCCAACCTTTACTGCACATAGAAGTAAGGTGGCTGTCAGGGGACGAGATTTGAAACGGTTATTACATTTTTTAAATGAAATACTATTTATGTCTGAAAATAAATCAAATTTAGCCGATTGTTTCCACGATGAAAATTGGCAAAGCCAACTATCCTATTTGTAAGATGTGTTTGAGAAACTCAACGAACTTAATATGTCTCTCTAGGGGAGGACACGGGTATATTACACTGAAATAAAAACTACAAGCGTCCATGAAAAAATTAAACGCACGGAAACAAAGTGGATATTGACTCTTTTGAAATGTTTTCATGTACAGAAGATTTTATTGTTGAAAATGAATTGAATTTTTTCTGATCAAGCAGATCATATTCAATCAACTGGTATGCTTATAAAACCATTTCTGCAAATATTTCCTACTGGAAATAAATGAATTAGATGTGATAAAAAAAAACATCCATCATTGACATGGAACAAGTTAAACATCTCCCAATGAAAATGTTTGGAAAATTTGCTGAACTTTCGTGTGTTCCAACTCTTAAACTAAGATTTTAAAGGAAAAACCTGAACGTATTTTGTTGATGTTGGCGGTAATGCCCAATGTCCAGTCATTGTTAACGATTTCAGATCTTCTGCTAAGTGTTCTCATTTAGCAGTGCAAACTGGCATTTTCAAAATCACAAAATTACGATTCGAACAAAATACCACCAAAAGTCTTAAAAACATTGAAATTGTTTTGAGATCAGCAATGACAAATATTATACTACAATTTCAGGTATTGAGCTGAAATAAACAATCATATCCTTCCCGTTAACTTGAAGATAATCCTGTTTATAGGATACCGTAGTAAATAGACAGTATGTATTTCAGATACGTTTCTATGTAATATAAAGCAATTTATGATTCATTCTGTCCGACCAAAATGTCCATTTCTTAAATATATGCTGCTGCACAGCGAAAAAGATTAAAGAAGACCGTGAATAAACGAGATGAGAATTTGGTTAAAAGCAGTTATTCAGTCTTTGCCGTATCGGTGAGCTGTTTAGCACAATAGTTAGTGCATTGAAGTGACAAACCTATCGGTGGCAAGTTCGATTCTTGCTCGCAGCCCATTTTCTCCTAAATTGATTATTATATCTACGTTGTCTTTTATGACGGGAAATCATTTCAGATAAGTTTCTATGTAAAATAATGCAATTTATAATTCATATATAAGCATAAAACGATTTAGAAGTGAATTTGACAGGAAACTTAAAAGTTTTGGCCGATTATAGCCATTTATGAAGACAAATCTAGCTATTAATAAGAAAGAATTCTTGGTAACACGGGAAAACAACAAACATTTGTACGTCATCTATTCATTAGAATGGATGTTGTTTTAATAATGTGACGCATTCTCCCTCTTCCTCTTCCCGTTGTTTACATAAACGGAACCAACTGACCAACCGAGCAAAAAGCATCTAGAAATGTGTGGACACATCTAAAAAACCTGGCTGTGGTGCACTTTTGGATATTCACTTCTTTTTTTTTTTGCTTTTCTTCAGAAATATAGTTAAACATGAAAACTATCGACATAACTGAATCCTGAATTTCGTTTGCGATGCGTGAAAAAGGAGAAAGTTTTAGTTGCTTTAAAGTTCTATTGGAGGCTTAAATGGATTATTTCTTACTTAAATATTCGCCAAACTAATTCTTCCCTTGATGTTCCATTGTATAAAGGTCGGCAAAAATTAGAACAAAAATATACTATGTTACGCCCACAGTCCAATTAAAGACTCGAATTACAAACTGAAAGTAGAATTTCTTTCTTTCCTTCTTTTTTCGCCATTTTTAGAAACTGTTACCAGAACTGTCAGTAAAAGTTCTTTTAATTTCCAAGTTCGTCTGTCTGGCAGGCTGCCTTATGTATGTTGTACCAATGGAGCTGAAAATTTAGATGTTTACTCCTAGTCATGTCCAGAAAAAAGTAGTTTTTTTTTCATTCTCTTCCCCGAAAAAATTTCAGTGGAGGGTTCAATCTTCAATATATATTTACGCTAAATTGAATCTCTTAGTTTTCGCCCAGCTGCATTTTTTTGTGATCCAACAAAAACTGAGAGTATCAACCTATTCATTGATCACTTCCTTTCCCACTATTGATTCACCCTCCCACCCACACACAAACACGACATGCTG
>OY735200.1:1395000-1470206 GCA_963457665.1 Thysanoteuthis rhombus | reverse complement strand
CAGTTGCCTATTTGTCATGGCTGGAGACTAAGTGAGAGCAAGTTTCTTCTGGTCTCCAGTCCTCCTCTCCACACTCTCACAGTCCAAAGCAGTGCTGTGGTTTACAGTTTCACACCAGTCGCCCGATGGTTATCGCTGAAGGCTGAGTGACAGTAAGTCTCCTCTGGTCTTCAGCCCTCCTCTCATCTCTCCCTCACCTATCACAGCTGGGCTGTGGTGCGTACCTCCACCACCATTTGTTATGTATGCTGTGTTTTTTTTCCTTTTTCCTCATTTCTCCTCTCTGTTTGGTCACTGTTAACAGCTGGGTCGTGGTTCTCATATTTTCTCATTATCATCATCATCATTATTATCATAAACAGTATTATTATTATTATTATTATTATTATTATTAATAATAATAATAATAATAATAATAATAATAATAATAATAATAATAATAATAATAATAATATCTCACTCGTATTTTCTTTCATCCTTATTCTAAAGTTACTTTTCGTCAACACTTTGCCTCGACCGACAATCTGCAATAGTAAGTAAACAGCGCAAATCGTAAATAGAAGATGAGCTCTTGGAGAGACTCGGACTTTGCCACGGAGCAGCCTGGTTGAACACAACAGCTACTCTAACAATCTGAGCTACGAGGATTCGACGGTTTCAAAGATGATGAAATCCAACCCTTGAATGGAGTACCAGAAAAGTGTCCATCAGGAAATCTGCCCAACGATAGATCAAATCCTGAAAAAGTGCAAATTTATCAAGGGCAGAAAACTGCACATCAAAACATAATTTACCCAACATTCTCTTATTCCTGTTCATTTTAAATTAATTAATACTTTTTGTTTGTTTGTTTGTTTTTAACGCTCAGTGGATGTCTTTAATAGTGGATACTTTTCATGCATTGACTGTTTCGAATTCATTGAGGGAGAAAAAGTACCCATTTCATAAGGTTATGATGTTAAAATCTTTCGGCACAACTTAGCCACGGTAGTCCCGAATGGAATTCTGAGTGTGAAATAAAAAGAGATAGGCAAGACAATTTTTTAAAAAAATATCCAGAACAATGCTAATGCAATGTTTTTCTTCCATGAATTTTTTCATTTCATTTCATTTCTAATAATGAAAGAATTGAAAGAAATAAGCAAGGCAAAACGATTAAAAACAAAACAAAAAACAATTTATTCAAAGCAATAACATAATGTAGCTATTTACCTTTGTTTCTCTTTCATGAATTCTTTCATTTCTTAATGAAAAGAAAATCTGGCTTTTAATTCCTAGCAAAAACAAGAAAATATTAATACTGACCCCAACTTCTGTTCTATCTTAGGCTGTACGAAATGAAAATAGTTTCCATTGGTTTTTCACTTTTTAAATTGAAAGAGAAACGAATCGAAATGAAAATAAACAGGAAGTCGTTATTGACTTTTTTCCTTAACTTGTACCAAAAAATTTTTGTAAAAATCTTATAAAATGGGCACTTTTCCTCCCTTGATAAATTCAAGACGATCAATACGTGGAAAAAACAAAAAAAAATATTGATTAAAAATGAAAAAAGAAGAGAGAATTATGAGAAGATAATGCGCCATGGGCACTTTCCCCCCCTTAATAGATTTGTGGTGGGCAGATCACTTGATGGGGACTTTCCTGATTTACCCCATTCCCCCAAGAATTTGGTAATTTGTACTTGAAAACATCTGCTTTTAAAAACACAAACTTGATTTTATTTCATGTTTTTAAATCAGTTTTATTTCTTTGTATTTAAGTTGAGGGAACGTATATAAATAAAATCAAGATTAGGCGAAATTGAGCTGAATACACTGGTTCTCGCACGATCAACAGAGTTAAACAACGTCGAGCCAGGTCATTATACAGATGGGTGACTGTCTGCGAATACCAGGTATTGTATGCAGTAACAAGATTGTTCTTTGGCTGACTTAGTCTATGCTCTGCCACCGATAAACATGGCATCTCGTCAAGCCAGGATCAGACTGTGCATCTAGGACCTTTCTCAAGCACACATGGACAGTGAACCACCCTACTCGAGAGGCAGTGATCATCATCAGTCTTCCAGTGTCAGTCGTTGGACCTTTCCCAAGACACACCAGATCTCTCTATCATGGGCACCACGGGGCCAATATTCTCTAAACTTGTCTAGTTCGTCTTATATTTTGTCGGCCCCGGTTTTGCATGTGATCTCCACGTTGTGAGTCGTGATGTCCACCGATCGTCGACCATTCTTGCAACATGACCAGCCCATAACCATTTAGATTTTCTCATAGATTTCATGATGTCTCAGACTCCTGTATTTTATATATTATGCTATCTTGCGATGCTCCCTGGTTATGTTGAGAATGATAATCTCTTGGGCACGTTGCATGGTTCTGAGTTTGTGGATCAATATTTTGGTTAGGTTCAATGTTCCTGCTACATAGGTGACTATCGGATGGATGTGTTAGTTGTAGACCCTTCTTTAGTTGCACTAGCGGGGTTTCCTCTTTTTTTGAAGATTATGCTTACCCTACCGAAGGGTTACCATCGTAGGGCAATTATTCACTTGATTTCTCCAACTTAAAACGATTTCATGGGGGTTCGTGGTCGTAGGTAGATGTCGTGGTCTACTTTCTCCAGTGCTGTGTCTTCAACGTGTTCGTTGTACATGACATTTGTTTTACTTATGGAGAACATCTTTCTTGCTTTCTTCTTTCACTTCGTCGAGCATTATTTTGAGGTCATGGAGATTCTCATAAAAAAGGACAGTGTCGTCTGCAAATCTGAGGATGCCGTCTATCATGATTCCTTTATTTACCCAGTTTAGGTTTTTGTAGATCATCTAGAGGCAGACTGTGAAGAGTTTGGGTGAGTAAAATAATTGAGAAAACTAAGACGTCAGCCCGTTGTCCTACCATTGAGCAAAATAAAAAAATGATCCTTGATTTATTTGACGGATCAACTTGTTTCTTTTCACAAAGACTCAAATATTTTGTCTTCGTTCCTCATAGCAGTTACAAATGCCACCAGCTATGTTTGTGGGCCTTTTTAATCAAGTTGTCGTATATTCATATATATGTGTGTGTGTGTGTGTGTGTGTGTGTGTGTGTGTGAGTATATGCATGCATGTTTGTGTAAGTGTATATATATATATATTTGAAAAATCAAAATTCAATTCAATCCATTAAATAAACATTAATGATACTCCTAAGCATATTTTGAAAGAATTCGGATATATTTCGGCTTTTTATGCCATTGTAAACGTTTAAAACAAAAAAGTGTTCCATATTTAGAAAAAATCAGCATACACAGGTTTGGTATGGCTATGACCAACTACATCATAAAGGTTACATGACAAAAATAAATACAAATATATGGATATATATATTTCAGATTAAAACATCAGATTCTTGGAACAGAAAAAGGAAAAAATTAAAAGCCAAGTTTGTCATTTAGGAACTGATTTCTCCTAACTCTCAGAACTATATACATGCATACACGCACACATCTATAACTATATATACACACATATACACACAAATACACACGCACATATATATATATATACATACATATATATATATATATATATATATATATATATATATATATATATATATATATATATATATATATATGTATATACATATACATACACACACACACACATCATATATATATATATATATATATATGCCCACGCACACACACACATACACACATATATCATCATCAATCGTTTACCGTCCGTCAATGGGCACATACATTCAGCAAGATTCGCCACACCTCCCTATCTTGGACGTTGCAGGGCCAGTTCTTTCAAAATTTGTCCAATTCGTCTCTCCATTTTATATTTTGCCGGCATCGGTTGTGCATGTGAACGCCAAGGATCCATGTTGTGATTCATGATGTCCATCGGTTGTCTGTCATTCTTATAACATGACCAGTCAATTGCCATTTAAGTTTTCGAATAGATTCTATGATGTCTCAGACTCCTGTTTTCCCCCTGATAATAGAATCATGAAGAGCGAGTCACCTCGAGCGTTATACTAACTGATCCCTCATCGTCAAATACTTCTCAGAGTAACCTACGTAAGTAAGCCTCGTTTCAAAAAAATAGATATGTAGAGTAAATGTTAGTATACAATACACATAAAAACTAACATAGAACTACTTGTATAGTATAAACTATAGAATGAAGGGAGATGGTGTTCGATCAATATTGCTCGGGTGCCATATTGATATAACTATTTCGTTTTAAATTCTCCGGAACGGTTACATGGTAAACAACTGATGAGTCTGACAAGAGACAATTTATACATTATATCATAATAATTAAGCATTGGGGAAGCTGAGTGAAAAACACAGAAGAAAATCATTGCATTGACAGATACTCGGAAATGGATGACTGAAATGACATGAAAAAATCTATTAAACAAGTTTTTAATGTTTTGTGTTTAAAGCTGTAATGCTTTCTAGAAAAACACCAGGAAAAACGCCCCCCCCCAAACAACCCACAAAGCAAAATGTTTGACAAAAATAGACTAAAAATTGGCTCTAGATGTACCAAAAATTTCAATACACTTCTTACTAAACATAACAATGAAGTTCTGCGGAAGAATACAAATAAAGAAAACATGAACATAAAAAAACAAGACGGCAATTGTACCAATAAGAATAGTTGCCCTTTGCAAAGTAAATATTTTAGATAAAATATAATATGCCAAGCAGAAATATCAACCGAAGAAAAACCCGTAGAAGTAAAATATTATATAAGAATATCTAAAACACCATTTAAGCTTAGATGAGTCACCACACGTCATCTTTAACGAACAAAAGATATAAAAATAGTACATCATTATCTGCATATTACTGAAAAATTTGCAAAATGGATAATGAACAAACTGTAAAATGGAAAATTTACGATAAACTTATGTATGTCAACACATGGAAAATCTTGTTACTTCTGCTTAAATCCAAAATTCGAAATACTCAATTTTGCAAAAAAACTAAAAGATTTATTAAACAGGAAAAATGAAATAACATAAATTTGCTGGTATCACTCAAATTTCTTATCAACAAATAAAACTCTATTACCCATCTATCAGTACACAAACAGAAATACAGACAGTTTACCCAGATACTCATCTCAAAGGACCATCTAATCAACATTGTCTACTTCCGGCTGCCTAAGTAAATTAAGAATAATACAATCCACTATGGTCATAGGCAATAAATCTAATGTAAAAATCAAGGTCAAAATCAAAACATCCCTTATAACACAATTCACCATCCACTTATAGAGAACTCCTATACCCATTCCATACCCTTGACATGTAACTCATAACCACCAGCAAAACACACACCCTACAAAATTAACAAACAAAATAACAATAAAACAAGAGAAAAACTCTTTCTACCACAGCAACACCCACAAAAATTTCCCCTAATTCCCTGAACAGGAATCTAAAACATACATAATCATTCGCCTGAAAAGGTCCAAACAGAGCAGAAACATAAACGTGTTTGTGTTGTGAATCTACTTTCTAGTATATATATATATATATATATATATATATATATATATATATATATATATACGCACACGTATTAATAAACTGCTGATGAAAATCATATGCACCGAGATCCTATACTTAAGTTAAAAATAGTTATTAAGTTATTATAAGTTATTATAAACATGTTGAAATTACAGTAATCGGGTTGAAGATGTCTTGCATGGTACATGGTTGTTGATACTTTAAGACTACAGAAATGTTGAGTATAGAATATCTTTTTCAGCAGTTGAAATATGAAAAGCTCGTTCTCTCTCTCTCTCACACACACACACACACACACACACACACATATATACATATATATATATATATATATATATATATATATATATATATATATATATAATAGAATGAGGATTTGATAAGTACTCCTCTGTTTGTCTAAGCATTTATCTCATCGGTCAATTTACTGCCCTATTAAGAAATAACACTGAATACTACCTCGTGGAAACTCTGGAGAATTCATGTCTAATCAATCTTTAAAGCACTTTGAAGAAAGTTGAGTCTTGAAATTCATAATAAGGATACTTGAATTATTAACAATTAGAATACCCAATAAAATTGTTCAAGGTTTGTAATTGTCAATTTGCACATTAACAACAGTGTCATATATATATATATATATATATATATATATATATATATATATATATATAAATAGTAGGTTGAAGATTTGCAACGCAAACTAGCTATGTTTCAGCCTTCGCTGGGCCTCTTCAGGCAAATGATTGTCTATGTTTTTTTTGGTCAATTTATTGGGAATTTGGTGAGAATATTGTGAGTGTAGTAATGGGTGGTGTGAGGATATTCATTTTGTCAAAAGTGTTTGAATTCCATACAGGGGTCATTCCTACTGATGTTTAATTTGTTTGGGTATGTTTGAAGGTAAAAGGTGGTAATGGGGAGTTTGGGGGATGATGAAGATGGTGATGAGTTGTATACTTTACTTTATTTGGGTATGTTTGAAGGTAATATACATATAGTACTCCTCCGTTTGTCTAAGCATTTATATCATATATGTATATATATATAGATAAAATAATAATTGTGTCATCCACAGACAGCTGTGTCGTTGTATTACAACTCTTCAGCGTGGCTATAGACTATCCAACATCCAGTACAACGAGGTAGGATCGAAACCTTCGCTTCAGGCCCAGAGGCAGACATTTTAACCCTACCCTACGCGGATGCAAATTTCTCCTCTGTTTGCGCTTTCACATCTCATTGTTGAATCCACTTTCCTATTATGACATAACAATTAAGTCACAGATTACGTCGTAGAAACTCCTGGGATTTTATGTCCGATTACTCTTTCAAATTGTTTGAGTTGAATTGAGACTTTAAAAAAACTTAGATTTTGAATACTTGAATTATTCAAAAATAGATTATGAAATAGTGTAAGTCTCTTAAGTGCCGATCCATACGTGAATAAGTCTGTCATTTTTATGGGTAAATGCCAGTACATACATATAACACACATATGCATGTATATATCTTGATCTTTTCAAGCTTTTACAATTTGAAGTTCTTTTCAAAAAATATCTTGCACGTCATACTCGCAGGGGGTGTCTCGAGAAATGTGTCAACTAAATCACATCAGATGAAGAATCCAGTACACCTTCCAAGTTGACCTTTTTGGTCTAACTCTCTTTCAAGTCAGAGGCTGGAGTCGACTTAGTTTTTCCACCGCAAAAACAAGAATATAAAGAGCACCATTTAAGGGAATCAAATCGTTGCTGTTTGTCTGTCCTGTCACTTTACACCCATCCGATGTAAAATTAACATTTCCCAATTACGATTTGAAATCACGATCAAGTTATCGATTGGCGGTTCGCTTAAAAAGAAATGTTGCTTAAAGTTCTGTTTGGATTGGTACTTTTTCCCTCGATAAATTCGAGACGGCTAGTGTGTGAAAACGAAAACTAAAATACGGGACGACCAGCGAGCTAAAAAAAATAGAACAAATAAAAATATTTATCAACTAAAAGTGAAAAGAGAAAGATTCGTGATGGGTAGATTTCCTGTGGGACATTCTACCCGGGGGGGGGGGATCCGATCTCTTGATGGGCACTTTTCTGGAGCTAATAAGGCTATGCATTTCAACATTTATTCCTTACAAAAAATCGCCAACAAAAAAAAAAAAACTCTTTCAAAAATGTAGGTTTTTGGTGTGGAGTTCTGTTTGCCGTGTAAGTTAATGCTTGTTTTTTTGTTTGTTTGTTTTTTCGGAAAATTCAGATTTTTCATTGATTACTGGAGGGTTCGATTTACAATGAATGTTCATACCAAACTGTTCCCTTAGTTTGTATCCAGTAGTGTTCACTTCTTTTTTTAAAGATTCGGAATTTTAACAATGTCACTACCAAACCAAAGGCGAGAGAAGGTAACTTATCAATTGATCACCCCTATTCTTTTTTTAATTGATCACCCCTAACGCGTCATGCAAACTAAAGACGATGGTCAAGTGACTTTCCTACTGATGGACTAGTCAGACAATTTCTTGCTGGTTTTAATTATTTTGTGTAGCTTCACTTGATGATTATTCAAATCAGTAGCAACAAGTTAATAACAAGTCGGATCATGTGACAGCAAATCTCGTCAATACTCTAGCATCTCTCTATTCTTGTTGATTTTAGTTATGCTGTCATCTGGATAGTTTCAATTCTTCCTCGGATTTCTAATTCTTTGAACCTCTTTGTCAGGCTCTTCAGAGCTGTTTTGAAAAGTCCAATAATGAGAGCCACAATTTTCACTTCCATGTTCTAAATCAGGAGGCAAGAAAGGCCTGCAGGCTAAGACCGACTCACGGCCATATTCTACCAGGACCACTGACTTCATAAATTGGCCTTAGTAGGGTTGTTTTTAACATAATATCAGGACAATTACCTTGGATAATTCCCACCTGACAACAGCGTAGCAAGTATAAAGCAAGGTTAAAGTGTGTGAAAATGAAGAAGTGGGCCGTGTAAATGAACCCACCATGGGGAAATTCAGGGCGGGATAGTTGTCCTGATACTTTCTAACATATTTGTACTGGGCTGCTATTATTGAAGATTAAGTTTCTCTCTTCTAATGTTCTTCAACTACTGCTACTATTTCAATTATTATTATTATTATTATCATCATCATCATCATCATCATCATCATTATTATTATTATTATTATTATTATTATTATTATTATTATTATTATTATTATTTGGAATCTCACACCAGTTGCCTGGTGGTAACCGCTGGAGTTTGAGTGACAGCAAGTCTCCTCAAGTCTCCAGCCCTCCTCTCCTAGTACTCATAGGTCGCAGTAATTCTGCGATTTACAGTTTCACACCGGTTGCCCAGTGGTTATCGCTGAAGGCTGAGTGACAATAAGTCTCCTCAGGTCCTCAGCTAACGTCTCCTCTCTCTTTCGCATATCATGACAGAGCTACGATTCATTGCAGTCCTTATATCTCTAGCACCTTCCTCAGTATCCGTGCAGTTCCCAGTAGTGCTGTGGTCTGTTGGGTCTGAATCCTTCCCCTAATCCCGATCTCCTCCAGTCTCTCCCTCAGCGTTTTGGGGACAGTTCCTAGTGCTCCCACTATGACCGGTACAACCCTGGTTTTCATGTTCCACATTTTCTTTAACTCTCTTGCTAGGTCCTGGTATTTTTCCCTTTTTTCACCCTCCTTCTTTTTTACTCTATGGTCTGCAGGTACAGCAACGTCTAGTATTTGGCAGGCCTTCCTTTTTTTGTCTACTATTACTAAGTCCGGCCTTCTTGCCTGGATGAGGTGGTCAGTTTGGATGTCAAAGTCCCAGAGTAGTTTGTGGTTGTCATTCTCCAAAACTGCCTCTGGCTTGTGCTGATACCACTTTTCCACATGGTTGAATCCCATTTGTTTACTTAGTTCCCAGTGTATCATCGTTGCTACTCTATCGTGTCTATGCTTATACTCCTTCTGGGCGAGTTGACTACATTCACTTGTTATGTGGTTTACCGTCTCATCTCTTTCACCGCACATGCGGCATTTGCTGTTTGTCTGTGTTCTGTCGATTTTTGCTTTTATGTAGTTTGTCCTTATGCTTTTGTTTTGGGCTGCCATGATGAGCGATTCTGTTTCTCTCTTAAGGTTCCCCTTTCGTAACCACGTCCATGATTTCTCGTCTGCTATATCTTGTATCTGTCTTTTAAACTCGCCGTATAATTTTTTCCCTTCCCATCTTTCTTTTCTTGCTTGCTGTACTGTTCTATTGTTTTCTACTTTATTGTTTGTTGCACTATCTCTCGCGCTCTTTATGATTTCTTCACTATTTGTTTGCACATACCTTTCTAGGACTGTTTTAGCTCTCTGGACACAGTCTTCTATGCTGATTAGCCCCCTACCACCTTCTTTTCTCTTAACGTATAGTCTATCTGTATCATCCCTAGGGTGGAATGCTTTATGCATCGTCATAAGTTTCCTTGTTCGCCTATCCATTGATTGGAGCTCTTCCTTTGTCCATCCTAGGAATGGTCCTGTATACCTAACTACTGATACAGCCCAGGTGTTCATTCCTTTTATTAGATTTCTGCTGTTTAATTTGGTTTCTAATATTTTCCTTATCCTTCTAAGGTATTCCCTCTTTATTTTCTCCTTCATTTCTTCCCGTTTTATCGTGTCACATTCAAGGACACCTAGGTACTTGTATTGGTCTTGTGCGGTCAGTGCCCTAATCTTGCTGTTGTCCGGGAGTTCAATTCCCTCAGTCATTGAAAGCCTTCCTTTGTGTATCACCATGATAGCACATTTTTCTATTCCAAACCCCATTCCTATGTCCTCACTATATTCCCTTACTTCGTTGAACAGAGTCTCAAGCTCTCCCCTGTTTTTTGCAAACAATTTAATATCGTCCATGTACATTAAGTGGTTGACCTTTCCTTTTGTTTTAGAGAAGTGGTATCCTTTGCTGTTTTTCAGGATTCTGTTAAGCGGTATCATTGTTAGAACAAATAATAGTGGGGACAACGAGTCTCCTTGGAAGATTCCCCTTTTTATCCTTACCTCGGCTAGTTTGTCCCCTGCGGCTGTCAAATCTACTTTCCAGTCTTCCATTGAATTACCAATGAATTTAACCACCGGTTCGCTAATTTTGAACATTCTAAGGCATTCGAGTATCCAGCTATGTGGAATCATATCGTATGCCTTTTTGTAATCTATCCATCCCATTGCGATATTCTTTCTCCTTTTCCTTACTTCTTTTAAGATCATCTGGTCTATGTAGAGTAAATCGTTTGCCCCTTTGGTTCCTATCCTACACCCTTTCTGTTCTTCTGGTAGTAGCCACCTTCTATCCATTGACATGTATATTCTCTCTGCTATTTGCCCGGTCAGGATTTTCCACATAAGTGGTAGGCAAGTGATTGGTCTATAGTTGCTTGCTATGTTCCCCTTTCCCGGGTCTTTTTGGATGAGGGTGGTTCTGCCTTTAGTCATCCATTCTGGTGCTTTGCCTTCGTTTAGACAATTCTGGAGTAGGTGAGTGAGTCTGCCGTATAACGTGGTGAATTTTTTGAACCAATACCCATGGATCTCGTCGGGACCCGGTGCTTTCCAGTTGGCTACTTTCCTAAGAGTATGTTTCAATGTGTTTTCATTCAGTACTATTGGTTCTCCCCTGTCTATATCTTCTAGTTCTTTTCTCATGTCTCCCAACCATTGCGGTGTTACGTTGTGTCTTTTTGGGTGCCCCCATATGCTATTCCAATAGTTCTTGGCCTCTGTGGCATCTGGTTTCATATCCTGCCTTCTTTCTCCATTTAAATCTTGGTAAAACTTCTTCTCATTGTTTTGGAATGTGCGGTTTTGTGTGTATTGGACCGTTCTTAGTCTGTATCTTTTCAGTCTTGCCTCTTTGGCTAGTCTTTTCTGGTGTAACTCTTCGACTACAGTCGCGATGCCTTTTTGCGTTACCTTGTATTTGTTATAAAGTCTTACTCGTGGTCTGTCCGTGTGTGGTGTATTTCTAAGCAGTACTTCATCTCTCTGTAGTTGGGAGATCTGCCTTTGTAATCTTCTCTCCCAGTTGGGTTTCTCTTCCCTATTATTGCTCGGGTTCCTATCTTGAGTTGTGAAGCTTTGTGCTACCATTTTCGCCCCTGCGTAAATTAGGTTGTTGAGTTCTAGGAGGGTGTTTGTTTCTATGTGCTGTAAGAGGCAGTTGACCTGTTCGGTCACTTCTCCTACTTTCTTTCTGTCTTTGTCTCTTAGGGAGGGGAGTGTTGTTTTCTCTCCTCGCATGATCTCTTTCAAAGCTTGTATTTTGGTTTTCTCTTCTTCCGTTCGTGCCTCGTCATCACCCTCTGGTGCATAATTTACTGTGGGGGTCTCATGGGGAGTTATTCTAGTTTTGTTATTGGTACTAGTTGTGCTGGGGGGGGGGGGAATTCTTCAGATGTGTCACCCGACTCTCTCTCTACATTAATGCAAATCTCTAGTAGTTCAGTCTCAGACAGCCATTTCTTCTTTTGAATTTGCTTTACTTGGTCAGCAAGGCATTGGTTCGATACTTCCACAGCAGATTTTCCCCTCCATATTTGGAGCATACGCTCTCTATAAGATCGCACCGAAGGCTTGCTTTTATAGTAACAGTACATAACTAGTCTATTCTCTTCCCTTGTCCATCTCTTTCTCTTGTTCTTTATAGCAGTCACCCCGTGAGGACTGCGCTTTCCCTGGGTGTCATTAGTGGTATACGAGTTTTGGCCAACAGTAGCTGTGTGACGACTGTGTCCCTCCTGAAGGCCATTAAGGGTACACGAGCCGAGGTTTTGGCCAGCAGTCACAGGATGACGACCGGGTCCCTCCTGGTGGCTAACAAGGGAACACCTGCCGGTTACGACACACAGATCTTGGATCTGTGCCCCGTTTTTTGCGGTAAAATGGTTTGGTTGTACTGTCATGATTGGGGTTTTTGGTTCTTTCAAGGTAGCACCAGACCTTGGTGGGTTGGTTAAGACCGATGTGCACTGTGATAACCAAAGAGCCCCACCAGCTCCTACTACACAGGGCATGGCCTCACGAGGACAAGCCATTCGGGCTTGCAGAGATATCTATTTAGGGATATGGCATTTACCTGATTGTTGAACTAAAGAAAAAAACCACTAAGCCTTGTTCTTGGGGCGGGGGGGTTACATGTATTAAGGACTATATGTCTCCCTTAAATGTTTTAAGTCTTTACTTAGTATAAGTTTCGGTATGCGTTGTTTTTTCTTCCAATGCTGGCTGGCTGGCTGGTCAAGCGACCACAGCCAATTTATACTATACTATACGCGAAGGGGAAAGTTCATTCACACATATATACTCGCCCCTCACATGAAAGAAAAGGAATCGCTTTTCTATACTTCTATGGGACAACTCATTTTAAATTATAAATAATAAATTATAAATATGATAATTTTGAATTTAATTTTAATTCCACTTACCCACGTGCAGGTCCAAAAAACAACTTTTTTCGACTTGGCAGTGGCCATTTCATCGGAGGAGAGAATTTCTCAGACTTACAAAGAAAACCATCTCAGAGGTAAAAAAATACCATCAAAATATCAAGAATAATCAACCAAAGTAAAATATCATTAAAATGTTCGAAAATAATCACAGAGTTCATCTCAAAGCCAAACGTTAAGTATCATTAAAATCTAAAGAATACTTCTTTAACTAAGCCCAGAACAAAATCATCAGGGGCAGCCTGTAGTCAAAATAGCATTATTCTTATTAATATCATTATTATTATTAATAAGACATTCAATAAGAACCATTAAAATATCAGGAATAATCAACCAAAGTAAAATATCATTAAAATTATTATTATTATTATTATTATTATTATTATTATTATTATTATTATTATTATTATTATTCCTTTTAATGTCTTGTAGAATTCGTTGCAAACCGAGTTTCAGCTAGAAACTTAGGGTAGGCAACTATGTTATGTCTTAGGAAGCACTAGCATTTTTTTTTTCATTTCATATACACAAAAGTGGGGGTCAATACAGAACCAATGCGGCGGGGGGCAACATAAAAATACAGAGATCTATAACAGACAAAATATTTACATGGACAGTGCTTTGCAAAGGATTTGGGTGGTACCAGTGAGGATTTTCTTTCTGTATCTGATATATGCTTGAGATTCTTGGGATATTTGTTGGCACCCCTTTTTATGGCTCCAATGGGCTCCTATAACAACAGGTATTGATACAATCTTGAGTTAGCACATTTTTGCGATTTAAATTTTTAAGTCTTTGTTCTTGAACGTTCCCTTCAACTCTTTTGTAGATATATTTTTGTCTAATGGGATGGTCATGTATACTAATAGGTATCCTTTCTCCTTTCTATCCTTAATACTTATGTCTTGGTGGATGGTTTTGATAATTCGATCCACGTGAATTCGAAAATCCCATAATATTGTGTTCCAGTTATAGGTTTTAGATAGTGTTCATACCTATGTAGTGTGAGGGTTAAATAGAAAAGGAAGGATGAAAGATTATCTCGTAAGAAAATTCCACAATTAATGTCTTTATTCCCGGATTCAGAGGTACCTTTATTATGGTTGAAGGGGAAGTTTGGTGTTCCATTGTGTCGTGCTATGTTTGAATGAATCATTCATATTCGGTGCAATTTTATAAATTTTCATGGCTTCGAGTATCCGAGTAAGTCGTACACTATGAAACGCCTTTTGGTAGTCTGTCCATCTATCTATCTATCTATCTATCTATCTATCTATCTATTATTATTATTATTATTATTAATATTATTATTATTATTTTTTTTTTTTTTTTTTTTGAATCTCACACCAGTTGCCTGGTGGTAACCGCTCGAGTTCGAGTGACAACCAGTCTCCTCAAGTCTCCAGCCCTTCTCTCCTAGTACACATAGGTCGCAGTAATTCTGCGATTTACAGTTTCACACCGGTTGCCCAGTGGTTCTCGCTGAAGGCTGAGTGACAATAAGTCTCCTCAGGTCTTCAGCTAACGTCTCCTCTTTCTTTCACCGATCATGTCGGGGCTACAATTCGTTGCAGTCCTTATATCTCTAGCGCCTTCCTCAGTATCCGTGCAGTTCCCTATAGTGCTGTGGTCTGTTGGGTCTGAATCCTTCCCCTAATCCCGATCTCCTCCAGTCTCACCCTCAGCGTTTTGGGGACAGTTCCTGGGGACTGGTACTACCTTGGTTTTCATGTTCCACATCTTCCTTAACTCCCTTTATTATTATTATTATTATTATTATTATTATTATTATTATTATTATTATTATTATTATTATCAATAATAATAATAATAATAATAATAATAATGATAATAATGATAATAAAAATAATAATAATAATAATAATAATAATAATGATAACCGCAACAACAACAATAATAATAATAATTTCTTCATTTGATTTTTTCAATATTCCTAATTTTGTTGTTTTAGTAGTATTATTTATCCCTTTGTCTCCATCTCCTTCTTCCTTTTGTTCATCTTTTTTTTCTTTCCTTCTTTCTTTTGCTATTTTCCCCGTCTGTCTCTTTTCCTTTCTTTCTCTTTTGTCTAACCATTTGATATTTAGTTACAAGATCTTAATCTGAGGCAGTTTCAAAGCATGCACCATGCCGGGCATCAAAGATTCAAAGATAATTCTTCAAAGGGCACGCACTAAATAACAAAAAAACATTCCAACAATAAATATTGTTGCACTTACAGGGTTACAAAACTTTCAAAGTCTTTGAAAGCCAACATGTCTTTCAGCGCGATGTAACCAATGTCATTCGACGAATTTCACTAAAAGACCTTGAATTTGAAAAAAAAATGCCAAAAATAATCATCTTCTACGTTATAAACCAACTGGCTCTGTCTGTCACTGTGTCACCGCTCTTACACATTGGCGCAGCTCAACTGCATCAGTTATGCTTACTTAGTGGACCTAGAGGAATAACTTGCACTATTTGCTATATTGTTTTTGTGTTAAAGGGTTTTAGAGACGGTCTCCATTAACAATGTAACTAAAACTGAACCATTATCTCTGTTCAATATACACTTCTATGTACCAACTGGAAACTGCTAAGATGATTTTACTCCTTGGGGGATATGGCTCCTCCAGGAGAGGGGGCTGTTTGCATGAATAAGCCGTACAGGGCGCTTTCAGCTTGTATCATATAGAAGTAAATGTTACTTTTTGTTGGTTTAAATGTTTGTTAGTTGTACCTGTTACATTGCAACGAACAGAAAGAGAAGAAAGAGATAAAGCAAAGCATATGTTTGTTCACTGATACGAGCACATGTTAGCCAGTGTTTACGTAGGCATCACTATTACTTCTACTGCTGATGTCTTCGTAGTAGGACGGAAAACAAATATAGGCATGTCTGATTTTTTATGAATAAATGATGCTTTTCGCATATCTAAATTACAAATTCTATTTTCACCCACTTCTGCCGCCTCATTGTTCTGAAATTATCAAATAAAACATGGTGAACATATTATGAGTTGTTTAAAATCGGTAGAAACATTGATTTTGTTTGAGGTATGCTTTTTCGTTCGTTTCTACTAAAAAGAATATTTCTATCATTTACCATCAGTAAAACAGGAGTCTGACACACCGTAGAATCTACTAGAAAATTCAAATGGCTGGTCATGTTACAAGAATGGCAGCCAATCAATGGACATCACAATTCACCACTTGGATCCCCAGAGATCACATGCGTAACCGAGGCCGACAGAATTCAAGATGGAGAGACGAAGTAGACAAATTCAGAAGGTATTGGCTCTGCGACGCCCACGATAGAGATGGCGAATCCTGGGTAAAGTTCATGTCCAATGACGGACAATAAAAGAATGATGATGATGATGATGATGATGATACTCAGTCTCTCACTCGACAAAAATGAAATAGACGAAGGGAGTAATGCGGACACATCAAACCAAACCCACTAGGGCTCAGTAACTTCAGCAGTGTGTACTCTTGTGTTTCATTGGCTTTTGTTAATTCAACTGCTGCTGTCGTGTTACTTTGGGTCTTTGATTTTGTTTTAATTTCATCTTATAAGGACTCTGTTTTAGGTCGGTTTTACAATATCTTTTCTTAACAGTTTTGACTACATTTTATTGGGTTACAATATTTCATCAAAAAAGGTAAGGTAATAATAACAGAAGATATTCCCCTTCTATTACATATGGCTTTATATGTTTGTATAACATATACTACAATGATTAAGATGTATAAACTGAGGTATACTGTTAGTAAAGAAAGGAATTTTTTTACTGAATAAAACATTCTCATTTTATTTCGACCTTTCAGTATTCAATCCTTGATTCATTTATTCATGAGAACGTCATTTTTTGCACAGAATGGGAAAACAAGTTCCCCCATGAAAGAACCCCTTCCTTGTTTGATTTTATGATATCCCAGTAAATAACGATCCGATAAAATGAACTCTGTTTCCTATGTGTTCCCAGTATATCAGTGAATCAGTTGACTGTAGATTTAAGGGAGACAACTTCAAAGTTTTCAAAGAGTTATTTCTTTTTTGAATTCTGTATTTCTTTGCATACACCCTGTAAAATTGAAGAAAATGATTTCTATATAAGATTTTTTCCCGATGCGTGAATGTGAAATGAATCCATTTTCTACAACCTAACGGTAATAAAGTCAAATATATGCTTTTTAATTGTTTCAAGTTTAATAGAAAATTAATACAAGAAGTTCAGTTGAAAGAAAATTGCATTAACCTTTCATATTACTGTGTAAACATACTAACAGGGAACACAGCTTTTCGCATATCGTTTGCAAAGCAACGGATATTAGAAACCGTCAAAGAAAACTACTTCTAAAACTGTCAATATAGGTTCCTTCAGTTTACAAGTGGATCTGGATGGCTGGCTATCTATGCATGAGTCACGCATACGAATTTACACGTGTCTGTTATTCCTCATCATGTCCACAAAAACGTATCTTTTGTCGTTTTACTCTCATCCGATAAATTTCTTGCGAGGGGTAAGTGATTCACAATGAAAGTTCATAGCTGACTGTGATCATGCATGTTTCTTTTTTCTTTCAATTCGGACTTTTTTTTAGAGATCACCACCCAATGTAGGGCGAGAGAAGTAACCTATATATTGATCATACCCTTTCCGAATTTTCAGATTGATCACCCCAAACACAGCCAGCTGCTAACAGACATTGTTTACGTCTCTGTTGAGTCCCTAAATAGACCTGTTGAATAGTTACATATAATTGTCTGAAAACACTTTTTTTTCTTATCAAAGCCACGCGTTACTTATCATCATAATCAAAACATTGTTCTTTGCCCGCGTATTTCACTAGTTTTATATTTTTTGGTAGAAATATTTCTGAAATCAATATAAGCAAAAGGATTGAATTTTACATTAACTATGTAGAGTCCTATTTTTGCTGGTTGGATACCAAGCATTTTAACCCTTGACTGCAAACACATGTTTTGTTATTCGCTAGATTTGACATGTGAAAACATGGCCAAGAATCCAGCTGTTAATATAAATCACACAAAACCCGACAATCTTTTTAAAAATCTTAAGTATATAACAAAAACAGAGTCGTGTCAAAAGGCGAAATAAATGTAGAATTAATGAATAAGAAAAATATACTGAAACTTTTGTTCGGATCATCGGATCTCTTCTTTCCAATTTGACGTCGTCAGCACAGCGTTTCGGCTGATCTGTTCTTCAGCCCTGGCAAAGCCGGATGAAGTCAGTCCAAAGCCTGTTGTATATGTTATAAAGGGGCCTTAAATTCAAAAAAAAAAAAAAATTAAAAACGCATTTTTGACTTATTGCGAAGCAATTGTGTTTTTCTTTTCATTTATCATACTGCCAGATAATACGACAAATATGTCAAACGTATCAGATATATCCGAAGAATTTATCGGACGATTGAACTCCTTGTTGTTTGTGTTGTTAACACGAAGTTTCGACCAATCCACTCTACAGCCTTCTTCGGGTGATCTTTCTGAATGTGATGATGGTAAACGGACTTTTTTGCAATTATAAATGTTACAGACAAGATCAGTAATTTTATAGGTACATGAGTTTTTTCATATGTTTATTAGTCAGTCCTGCTCTCCTGGCCATACTGTTTTGTCTACAGACTTGAAAATTGGACTCGGTACATCGCCCTTTTGAAATTGGCAATTCATTGATGGTTGAAATCGGATTATATTACCAGGTAAACGATAAACAATCGGAAAATTTAAAAAACAAACAAACTCCAACCCAGAACATGGGCTCAAATAATACTACTGACCCAAACCCCTAACATCTATTTACTAACCATGGCCCCATTCACTAATCCTAAAACTATTCCTACCTACTGGCCTTGATACTAACCCTAACAATGACCCTACCTACTAACACTAACTTCGCCTACTAACCCTAACCCAAAATTCTAACCCTAACAACAAGCGGTTTTGTCTCTACAGTAAACGGATTCATTAGAACGAAAATAACGTTATCAGAACAATAGTAAAAAATCTAGCCTCTTTCCGCCATTCAAAATGGCCGATTTAGAAATGGCCAAATCTAAAATAGTGATACCTGGTGCGTTAATGCAAGGATTTCCCAAAAGTAAATTAACTTGTTGTATGAGCTGAATAAGCGGATGCAGCGAGTTCTTCCAAAAGAAATCCATCTAATTGATGACTTTCCTCAAAATTATAGACGACAAAAACATGCTGAATTTCATTACTTTTTTTTTCACCTGAATTAACTGTCACGTTCACAGATTTTACAAGTCTTTGATTGCATTTTGACAGCAAACACATGTTTTTCTCCTCGGTAAATTTGACACATGAAAACATGGCCGAGAACCCAGCTGTTGACATAAATCACACAAAACCCAACATAATTTTTACAAACATTACGAAAAACAGGGCCGTGTCAAAATGCATTACAAATGCTCAATCAATTAATAATAAAATATATTCTTACAAATATAATCCTTTTTATTTATTTATCTATTTACTGAACAAAATGCCTCGATGTGCATCGACGTAAGCATTTTACATTAGAAATACTTCTTCAATATTCAAGTGCACATTATTCAAATAAAAATAAATGTACGAAACTTAGTAAAGAAAATTAAAAGCTCACCCACACAGAGAAGCATTTACAAGGCACATTTTATTCATTTATTTCCCTAAATTCTTCCGTATATTTTGGTCGATAAGTCCAAAAATTGTCCTATTAATTTATTTTCTATCCCAGATTATCTAAATTCATCTGTTATTCTTAAAATTATTTATATTTGTGCTATTTTTTTTTTACATAAGATGGTAAACTATTCCAGTATTTCAAAATTCTTCGGGAGAAAAAATTGTTTTTGTAATATACTTAGTGAATTTCCTGTCCTATCTAACTAATCAAACATTAAAATTTCGTAATTTGTAAAGCCATCTATTTTCTTGAAAATTTCAATCAAGTCTCCTCTAGCCCTTCTCTCAAAGTATGTTGTAATGACTAACCTTTCCAGTCCATCCTTATGATTTTAATCTCTCGTTTCACTGAACATTCCGGTAGTTTTGCTCTGTACTGTTTCCAATTTCAAAATTAAATTTTCACCTGGGAAAGTTTCCAAGTTGGCAGATCTAACAAGCTTAGTTCTCTTCAAGCTCAGTCACCAGACATAATTAGAAACTATCAACCAAAACTGTCATCATAAGTTTCTGATTGGATGACTATTCATGTATCGAAAGTAAAGGCTGTTCTGAGGGAAACCAGAGGGCTTTAAACAATTTCTCCTTGTTGAATGTGCATGATGCATCTAGTGGATACATAATTCCAGTAAGATTCGAAACCTGGAAGTTAACAAAACGGACTGAGAACCAGTTTGGAATCACCCAGAGAACCATGGAAAGAGCAATGATAGGGATAACACAAAGAGACAGAAAAAATCAACTCAGATCAGATAGAGGACTACAGTGAAGGATATCATACAAATAATCAGGCAACAAAAATGGAAATGGGTTGGTCAGTTAGCAAGAAGAGATGGCACGAGATGGAACTACAGGCAAAACGATTGGAGCAATTGCGTTCAATGAAGAAACGATAAAACAAAATGGAGGGATGAGATAGAAAGGTTTGCTGGTAAGACATGGCATAACTTACTGCAATCACGGTCGTCATGGAAGGAGATAGGAAAGGCCTTCGTCCAGCAGTGGACTTGTAATGACTGCTGCTGCTACTGTTGATGATGATGTCGCACAGACAGAAATGTTTTTTTTTTGTTTGTTTGTTTTTAAATTTCCCACCGAATAGTTTGTTTTTTTAGAGATAGCGGCTCAATTTGCAATGTAATTCTGTACTAGATTGGTCAATTAGTTTGTATACAGCAGCATTTGTGCTTCTTTTCCAGACGTTTTCTCAATGATCATTGCTCAACAAAAGGTGAGAAAAGTAACTGATTCACTGATCACCCTCTTTTACGATTTTTTAATTGATCGCCCCCAACATGACTACCGATAGACGTTGGTCACGAGACAGTTTCTATTGAGTGACTAGCCAATAACTTTTACCTTCTAAAAAACCTTGTGTCAGTGCTACAAGACACCAGATTTGACCTGGAACCATAAAAATTTGCATGACAACAGCACTAGACATCCAATTTTTTTTAACATTTGGAAATTTCTAACAATTGATGAAGTTTTTGTTTTATGTAAACTATTTTAATCTTGTGTCAGTGCTAGCGGACCTATGTTTCTTTTTCAGTGATAAACTTAAAAAAACGTGCATCGTGAATGTCAATATTTTGAATAGTTTTGCTTTAATAAATTCCCCAAATTGTCGATTGTTTTTAGTAAATACCTTATACTTATTGGAAACAATTTTCTAACATTCACCGTTTCTTTGAATTGATGGGTTTTATCTTTATTAATTTCAGTCTGGCATCACAGGCAAATCTCACTGATGTTTTTTTGAATGGAGCCACGAACTGAACAAAGTAGTTTCAATCATAGAGCGATCTTGGCTGCGCTAGGGTCAAACTCTCTTGCTTCGTTCAAACCTGAAAAGTAAAGAAAACAATATATTTCTCCACACAGCAATATTTAAAAACTACGTATCTTATTTCAACTCATTTATTAGTAATTCCTGTATTAAAACAAGCCGACCAGAGTCGAGAGAGTGAATTCATCACCTGTTTTTGTGCACGTCTTTTTGAGTACAGTTCGCGAATCGTTATGATGTCACTGGTTTTTGGTGAGATCATCGTCATTGCTGTGACAAACAAAAATATCGTGAAAACTCAAATGATGACAATATTTTTCATCTAGAAATTCAATGTTTACAATGAAAAGTATCTTGGACTCACTAACGCAAGTTGACAAAACATATCGTCAGGCATCACTCTTCCGTTTTCTTTCTCTGTCCCTTGTTCATGTCTTAAATTCAACATTCTTAAATTCCAATATTTAACGAATTGACGATTACAGTGTCAACTCTAGTAGTCTGAAAATGAAATCTCAACAAGATACGTTACCTTATAAGCATGCAATCATATTTGTATTATAGCGAAATACATAAATACAGCTTTATTAGCCAAGAAAGATTCAAAATCGGAACTCCTTTACTTGTCCTTAAATCTATATTTATCATTGCTTCTTTCAAGGCCTTAATAATTCTACGACAGGGTTCGGTAAACGACGACCCACGGACCAAACCCGGTCAGCCGACTTCAGTGAAAATGTGATGTTGCATACTGAGGCGTATTGTGCTTTTTTCATCTAGGGTGTGCTGTGTGCTTGGATGCACAAACACGTGAAAATATTTTAGTGCTTGTAAATAGCAACGGGTAGTAAAAGCCCTTTTGGTACAATGTAGGGACGGTGGTCCCGATTTTGAATTGTAAAATCTCACACCCTCGCTCATTACGAATGACGAACAGATAAAACGAAATAAAAGAATTAGTTAGAGATTAGAAAAAAAACTGATTTGGATTTGACAAATTCCGTTCTTCATTAATTCTCAAATTATCGTGTCAAGAGGGCCTCCACTTACCTTTGCTTTTTACAAACACTAAATTTTAAAAAAACACTTTTTGTGCATCCGTAGCACACAGCGCACCCAAGATAGAAAGCACCATACACCACTGGTTGTAAACGACTCTTCATTCCCTCTTTTCGACTTTGGTCAGTGAACAATGAAATATTGAATCGAAAAATCCAGCAAAAGTCTCAAATTAGCGCTGGCCTCAGACAAATCAATTTTTTTACAGATAAAAATGCTCGAACACTATGTAACCCTGTTTTTCTATTAATTCACACAAAATTCAAAACTCAACTGAATGATGTTTTGTTCCCCACTCCCCCAAAAGATTATTCATATTTTTCATTAAGTGCATGGAACCTTACGTAGGTATATACTCCTATAAATAAAATAGAACAACTTCCAAGTAATTGAGAAAAACAAGTTGTTTCAATTACCTTGTTAGAAACCAAAACTATCACTAACACTGTCGACATACGTTTTTTTTTCAGTTTTCAAGTTAGTCTAGCTGGCTGAGTGGCTAGCAATATATGTATGTATCATACGTGTCGGCCCTACCCATGGATCTAGAGAGCTAATAGATTGACCATTCACTCTTCATAATGTTTAGATGAAAACGTTTTGTTTTCCTTTTTTTTTCAAAATCCACCCCCCCCCCATATCCTTCCGTTTAAGTCAGTAGCTTTCACATTTATTCCTTTCATTGTTTGATTTTTTTATCTGTCCTTTTTAGTGATCACTGACCCACAAGAAACGAGAAAAGTAATTTATTCATTTATCACCTCTTTTCCCCGATTTTTTAATTGATCACCCCCGGCACACCATGCTGACATGACGGTCTCTATCGAGTGAATAACCAGACCTGTTTTACGTTTGTTTGGGCCTGTAGGACGAAGAAAAGAAAAAGAACATTAGTAGTCCGACCCACCTCCAAAAAAAAGTTTGATAACACCAGTTCTCGTGTGCCGTTCCCCCAGACAGCATCTCCTCAATCGCACCGACAGAGGTAAGATTGAGGTCTGATGTCTCAAACGTCGTAAAAAGAAGTACCGAGGGAACTAAACCATTTCTGGCACTACCCACATGGAAGCGTGAATATCCCAACCGATGTAATTTCACATTTTGAGTAGTCGACGTGCACAAAAATCTAATGTTGTAAAATTTGTAATTCCTTTGACGAAAGTGAATTTTGGTAAAAACGACCGAGGTTAGATAAATGGTTTATCAAAAATAAGCATTAACTGAAAATCAGATATTAACATTCTTCAGACGCAACTGAATCAAATTTAAAAATTTAGATTCGATAGACCCACAAAATCTTTCAAGTCTTTAATATCAGGTTTCAAAACGTAATTGATATTTAAAAATAGTTCATAAAAGATAAATAATAACTGAAAATCGTGTACTAACATTTTTCAGACGTAATTGGATCAAGTTTATATTCTTGTATTCGATAGACTCACAGAATTCTTCAAGTCTTCGACATCATATTTAAAACGTAATTGATATTTAAAAATAGTTTCATAAAAATAAATAATAACTGAAAATCATGTTTTAACATTTTTTAGACGTAGCAATATAAATGTGCTTCAATTACGTCTGGAAGATGTTAATACATTATTTTTAGTTAATATTCGTTTTTAATAAACTGTTTATTTTAGTTGGGTCACTAAATACTTGTGGTTCCGAATCATACATAAATATTTTTCGCAGCTGAATCTTTATGAACTCATGAGGTTTGGGGGTACCAGTTTCTACTATTCTGTTAAACCGGTTATCATTCAATGATATACAAATGTGGTATAGTTTGTAGAAACATTCAGCTATGAAATATCTTAGATTAAGTTTAATTATAATACAAGCCTTACTACTAGAAAGTAAAACTCCGACCCTAAAACATCAATTACAACTGGAGAGCACTACAGCAACTTTTGAATTGTATAAATAATAGATAAAGAAAATATAGAAATTATTCATTTCTGTATAAATGTGTTTATTAGAGTGAAATAAGCGTTTACGTTTCCTTAAGATTCATTTCGTTGATCTACGAAACTTGACAGTTCATGTGAATCGGTAAGACCCCAGTCTAGCAATCAGTTGTCATCATCATCAGTCTCTCAGCATCCATTGTTGGACATACACCTTCCTCAGGATTCGTCACACTTCTCTATCGTGGGCAGATCAAGAAATTTCTGAATTTGTCTAGCTGGTCTCTCCATCTAGAACACTGCCGGCCTCGGTTTCGCATGTGATTTCAGGGGATCCATGTCGTGAGTCGCAACGTCCATCACTTGTCAGCTATTCTTGCAGCATGGCCAGCCTGATGCCATAAGAGTTTTTTAATGGATTCTATGATGTCCCTGACTCCTGCCTTCTCCCGGATGTATTGTGTTGTCTTGTGGTCTATTGGGAGGATGCATTTGTTATGCACCCTTCTAATTAGGATTAATGGAATCTAATTATTTTTTAATGTTGAGCTAGCTCTGCCAACGGCTTGCTATCCAAGAGTGATTCTTCGCTTTATTTTTTCTTCTTTTGAGGGTCTCATGGAGATTCGTTGTCAAAGGTAGATGTAGTCGTCAACTTTCTCCAGTTCTGTGACCTCAATTTTGATCTTAGTGTACTTATTTCCGACAGGGTTGTTGAACATGATTTTTGTTTTGCTGGAGTTCATGTGTAGGTCAACTTTCTTGCTCTCTTCATTTAGTTCATCCAGCATTAGTTGGGGGCCGTGTAGGTTCTCTGCGAAAAAAGCAATGTCGTCTGCAAATCTGAGGTTGTTCGCCGTCTATTTTGATTCTTTTATTCTCCCAGTACAATCTTCTGAAGATCATCTCGAGGCAGGCTGTGAAGAGTTTGGGTGAGCTGGTATCACCATTTCTTACCCCTTTTTGGAGCTGAACAAGCTCCAAGTCTTTATGTAGCCTGATAAATGAGCTGCTGTGGCTGTATATATGTTACAGCGAAACTAGTCCAGATATACTGGATCTACACTTTGTAGAGTGATGGCCTCTATGACCTTAGGGATTTCCACCGAGTTGAAAACCTTTTTGAAGTCGATAAATGCCTACGGCGAGTGGTAGCTTATATTCTGCTGCTTTTTCTTTCAGCTGATTCATCAAATGCAGATGGTCCATGGTCGAGTAGCTTCTTCTAAAGCCAGCTTGCTCTTGTGGTTGGTTTTCATCTAGTGTTTTTTGTGATTCGGTTGGTGATGATTTTTGTGAAAAGTTTGTATATACAATTGAGTAGGCTTATAGGCCTATAGTTGTTGAGATCTTTCAGGTTTTTTTTTATATATAGAAGCATTATGATTGCAGTGCTCCAATCATCTGGGACTTCACTTTGTTCAATCATTTGTACGTGAATTCAAATCACAGTAGTGAAATGTTGATTTTATTGATGTATTTATCTATCAGAATGAAATAAGTCCTTGCTTATCACTAACATAAATTTGGGTGGATTTGTAAGACTGGATGATTTAGCTCAGTTTTCTTTAAAGAAATACGACTACCAAACAGTTGGTCATGGTTTCTAAGTTTCGGAGTTTTTTACTCCCCAAAATTTGATGAGAATTGTTCTTGTATTTTTACAGTAGAAAAACAGATTCGATCCCAGGCTTAGACAGGGGGTTGACAATATCATTATTATACTTATGATTATAAATATTTAGTATAATCATTACCGACGTCATAACTCTAAGTCACTAAAGTCTTGTGAGCACATTGATTTTTTGTGCGCTGGTTGCAAATTGTGTGTATCAGCGCACACTAAACTTGACCTTTTGTCATATTCTGGCTTCGTGGGGAGGCGAATAAATACTGCTTGTTTGCGTTGGATAATTTTACTTTTCCAGATCAAGTTTTAACATAAAATCTAAGAAGAAAAATGAAAAAATGAATTACTTGAATTACAGCCCACAATGCAAGCTTCATTCTTTTTTGCTTTCTTGGTTTTGTTCACACAGAAACCGAAAAACAAAAATTTAAAAAAAATGAAATCCAAGCAACAGTGAAAATATGGAGTCTCTACACCCACCCCGGGTGGCATGCATATATTAGAAATATTCAACCAAAACTGTCAGTAAAACGGTCAACATAGATTTCTACAGTTTTTGAATTGGCTGGCTGGCTGGCTGGCTGGATGGATGGATGGATAGATGGCAGGCTGGCTGTCAATTCAGATTTTTTAGTGATCCCTGGCCAACAAAAGGCGAGCGAAGCTATTTATCCACAGAGCACTCTTTTTTTCTATTTTTTGAATGATCCCCCAAACACGGCATGCTGTCAAAAGACGTTGGCCATGCAACAGTGTCTATCGAGTGACTATGCAAACCTCTAATGGTTATTATAAAAGTTAAAGAACTTCGCTATAGTCTTCCAGTGATTACTGTCCAATAAAATTCAATAGAAGTATCTCATTCATTTATCACCCATTTTTCCAATTTTTTAATTGAATACCCCCAAGACGGCATGCTGTCAACAGATGTTAATCATATAACCGTTCCTATTGCCTGATTAGTGAGATCTGTCATATGTATTCCGTGCATCTGCGAGTTAAAATTGGATGCCTGGTGGTTATAGCAGGACATCTAATGTCAGCAACTCTCCTCAAATCTCCAGAACCTTCCTCACGCAGGCCCAAGGTCTTGGCAGTCTTAATTCTTTTCCGAATTCCTAATTTATTTAATTTTGTCTCTCATCTTTTGGTGCCGTTTAAAGTGCGTCAACCATACATGATGTTTACTAAAGAAACAGACTGTTTCTAAAATGTATTAAAGCAAAACTAGTCAAGATATTGACACTTACGATGCACAGTTTTGTAGAGGAATATTTCAAGGTTCTACATCGAATCTGTCTCAGTAACATTGACACAAGATTAAAGGCTTTTTTTAATTCAACGAGAATTCCCCCCCCCCAAAAAAAACTTTTTTTAGCTGTGTAGTGGGTGAATTTTCAGGTTTCTAGAGCAAATCATATGCCTGGTAACACTGACACAAGATTTTAAAAGATAGAAAAATTGAATTTCTAAATACCGAACGTTTTTAGATGATGTCTAGTGGAGTGCTCATGCTAATTTTCGAAATATTATGCCAAAGGGTGTGTCAGGTAGCTCTGATACGATACTTAAAAAAAATGAAATGAAAATTCCATCATACAAATAGAAAATCTACACCTTGAGCAACTCTATGTTGCAGTATTAACCTTCAAATGTTTCTCTACAAAACATTGCATTGTGAGAGTCGATATCTTAAATAGTTTTGCTGTGCAACATTTAGAAAATGTTTATTTCTTTTGTAAACATTCTCTACTATCGAGTCACTAACCAGACCTGAAAAAATATGATTTGGGAAATAGTTCATAGTTTTATATTCGACAGATTATAATCAGTTCCAAAATTTGCAACATGATATTGATCAGAATTATGTTCTGGGATATGGGTGTTCGGTGGTGGACGCGAACAGCGGGGGGCATTTGACAGATTTGCAAATGGCCATACTAAAAAACTGGAGTTGACTTTATTTTTCCACCGTAACAACAACAAGAACAATCCTTTCCAAAATTAGGTGTATAAACCGATATGCAAAACTCACGTTCCGTTACCGTAATTTGAACTCATGACCAACTGATCTCTTTGAAGCTGTATCACTGATTAAGTAAAAATGAAATGTCTCAAGTTATTAAAGAAAATTTATCATAGAAATAGGAATGGGTTCATTTCAGTTGTACATTCAAATAAATTCAGTTTTTCACATTAGTACATCACTAAATGACTGGTTTAACAGAAAATTAGTGGTCCACCAAAACATCATGAGTTCATGAAAATTCAGCGGCGAAAAAATATTTATGTGCTTCGGATCCTGAAACATTCAGTGCGAACATACTTATGTCAGCACCCAGGTAAATATCAGTTACATTTCAAAATATGATGGCGAAGAAAAATGTTAATACATGATTTCCAGTTATTATTTATTTTTACACTCTACTTTTTAAATATCAATTACGTTTTAAAATAAGATTTCGAAGACTTTAAAAATTCTGTGGGTCTGTCTAATCTTACAACATAAATTTAATTCAATTACATCTGAAAAATTTTAATTCATGATTTTCAGTTATTTATTTTCAATAAACTATTTTTAAACATCAATCAGGTTTTTCAAATATAGAGTCGAAAACATGCAAAGACGAAGATGTTAAAGTGTTGTTTGATTGTAAATAAACATAAGTTTGACTTGTACAATGTAATAAAAGTGAAGCAGAGCAAAAGTTTGGTACAGAGTTGTGCTCATCGTAAGTCTTTAACAAGCGGATTCCGTTCCAACGACCAAGTCGCTAAACGAAAACTCGGTTTTAAGCTTAAAAACCCAACCTCACTCTTATCTACTCGATCTTTTCAATTCAAATCGTTTTAGATCTTACAATGATGTAGTTTCTATTTCCTTGAACATTTCAAGGTTACATCCCTAGTAGTTTGTTGTACCGTGAATTTTACCATAATCCTAAATATTTTTACACGTGTACTAGTGAGCTCGTACCATTTTCTAATACGAAATCTGATTTGAACTCACGGCCATCTGATTGCCAGCAGGTTGTCACACTGACTGAGCTAAATAGCAGTATCTGGTGTGTTAGTTTTGTAAGTATACGCACGAGGGCATACAAGTGTAGATTAGTATGCTTACAGATGAATATATTTGAAGACGTCAGTTGGTGTATAGTTACGCTTAGAGACCTAAACTTGAGTCTGTTGGCGTATTAATACCCTCGTAGATGTATATTTAGAAGGTAATCATATATATATATATATATATATATATATATATAATGTGTGTGTGTGTGTATTCTAGAAAGTTGTACAGCTTCGAACACTAATTATACATAAATAACTTTTTTCCCTAAGATGTATGTCATTTCAGTCATTTTCCCCAATATCTATTGATGTTATTTATGTAATTTTATTCAGTGTTTTACGTTTCACACAGATTTTGATATTATGGTATGATGTGTCAGCTTTTTTTGTTGGCACAATCAGTTTCACCAACGTAACCGTTTCGGGAATCTAAAAACAGTTATATTCAGATGGCTCCCCAACACTTTTAATCAAACATCACCAGCTTTTCTGCTATGATTTTAATGTATAGCTTACTTTTAACATGTTGTGAGTATTTTATACAGAGTAGTATCATAATGTACTGTACTTGGATTTTATTTTATACGACACATCATTTAATTTCTTTTTTGAAACATGGGGTGTACTTATGTAAGTTACTTTCTCTTTCTCTCTCTCTCCCTCTCTCTCTCTCTCTCTCTCTCTCTCTCTATATATATATATATATATATATATATATATATATATATATATATATGTGTCAGAACTTTCAGATATATACAAACGCGCCTGTAGACGAATAAGTATGCCTGTCGGCGTATGATTCTGCATTTTGGTGCATTACAGAAGTATAGTCAGATCTGCAGAGTATTGTTATAGGCAAATGTATAGAGATACGCCAGTAGAAGCATAGGTACGCTTGTAGCGTATAAATACATCTATAGACACCTATATAATATATGCATGTAGATACTCCAGCAGACGTATAGTTATGCTTGCAATCGTATAGATATACCAGTTAGTGTATAATGTGTATGGATGTGATTACAGGTATATATGAATACTAATAAGTAAAAGAAGGCGAATACCATAAGCATATTGATACGCCTGGAAGTGTAAAATTATGCCTGGGATGTGTAATTACACCTGGAGGTATATAATTGCGCCTGTTTGCATGGTCATTGTGTATGTATGTAGATACGCCTGTAGACACATAGGTACGGCTACATATATATATATATATATATATATATATATATATATATATATATGTGTGTGTGTGCCTTTTGAAGTATAGATACGCCTATACGCGTATAGATACCCCTGAAGAAGTATAGTTTAGTATGTAGTCATATAGTTACCCTTGCGTGTGTATAGTTACACCAACAAATGTGAATTTACATCTAAACCCCGAAGACGTATAGCTAGTTCTATATATATATATATATATATATATATATATATATATATATGTGTGTGTGTGTGTGTGCTTGTAGAAGTATAGTTACACCTTTAAGCATGTAGATACTCCTGTAAATGTATATTTACCCTCAAGTCGTATGAGCATAGTTATGTATGTAAAAGTAAATGTGCATTTGAAGCCTGCAGACGTATAGCTAAGCAGTAAGTGCGTATATAACAATTATTCCAGATGTCTATCGGCGTAAAAATACGCTCGCAGTCGTAGGTATGCCCACAACTGTATAGATACTCATGCTGACATATGCTAAGGTCTGCAGGTATTTTTACATCTGCAGACACAAAGTTACGCCTGTATGTGCATAGTTATACCCCCACCTATAGAAGTACACGCTAATGCAAGAAGCATGTAGTGCGACTTTTGTAGACTCGTTTTTACGCCTGTAAACTTGTATATATGCTCTCACGTATATAAATATAGTATAGATATACCTACTGGCGTAAGTTTACGCCAGTAGGCGTATAGATCTATTTTTACACCTAAAACCTTGTAGATATGTGTGTACACTGATAATTACGTCAATAAACGTATGCATACTCCTGTAAACATATAGTTACGCTCGATGTCTTTACACCTGAAGTCTGCATAGCTGTTTCAATTATCCGGTATTTTTTACGTAGACACACCTGTGGAATGGAAGTAGGCCTGTGGACGTATAATAATACCTGTATGGGCTTAGTTGGGTCTATGAACGTCCTATGACTTTTAATTGCTTCACTGGACGAATAGTTACAGCTATAAATGTACATATATATATATAAAGAGAGAGGGGGGCACATAGTTACGATTGTGGGTGTATGTCCTAGCGTATATGCCTGTAAGCGAATAGATTTGTCTGTAGACTCATTGGTCTATCTATAAGCGTATATATACGCCGTAGATGTATAGCTAAGTCTACAGGTGTATATTTACGTCAGTAGGTGCATAATCACGTTTATAAACATAAACTTGCACCAAAAGCCTGTATGGGTGCACTTTTAGATATAGTTATGCTGTAGACGTCAAGTCACGCCTCTGCACATATAGATACACGTAGGCGTATATTTATGCCTTTAATAATCAGGTATATTATTTTTTTAAGCTGACGAACTATTTGAACACGTTTATGCATTTTTGCAAATGTGTAAAAGTTCATTCTTGTCGAATATAGAATAATGCAGAGCACCATAATGTTTTCTGATAGTTTGTAAGTACCAACGATTGCAATATGATAATAAATGCTGTTGTCATTTTTCAACGGCAGGGATCAAATAGTTACTTATTTCTTATGGCTACTTTTCTGATCAATTCAGTTTGCTCGCTGCCGAAAGGTAATCTGTCTTAGCAAAAGTTGCACTAAGAAGGAACGGATGAATTAAGGTGGAGGTGAAAATTAGCCTCAAAATCAAAAGTGAATGAAATCAATACTAAAATACCGTGTTTGCCAATGTTTTTATTGAGGGGCAGCTTTACATATATATTTTAATAACCAAAAGTCTGTCCATGGAATTTTCTGTGTGTACCAATGTAACCCCAGGGGGGAGGTTTTCATACAATTCACTTTTTGAAAATCACCCCAAATATATGGTATGGGGTTGATTTTAAAAAATAGACTCATGATGGAATGGACCCATTTTGAGCTTGATTTTCCCGCTAAATTTATTGGAAAGCTGCTTAATCGCACAGAGAGGGAGGGAATTAGCATGGGGATGTTTTATCTTGTATTGGATGAAGTATTGTAACACATTATTTTTTATTAAATTTGACTACTTTTCCTTTATCTTGGTTTTACTTAAATTTTTTTAATACTAATTTCAATTCGACCCATTGTTTCTAAGGCAAACGAAAGGCAGCACGATGGGAAATAAACAGAATGACTTTGATGAGAATCGAACTCATACTCTTCATTGCCAGTCAAGTTTACGCTTATTGGTAAGGGTAAAACGAGTCAAGTTTAAGAAAGAATGAGAATTTATGTTATGTCCGAGAATGACCTCCACCATAATTAGAACCCTCCGAGGTTATTGAAATAAGGCTGCATGCCAAATTTCAGAAGTCTCAAAGATTTATAAAGAAAATGTAGGGTCAGACGACCTCCTTATCTAACCGCCCATCTTTTTTTTCAGTATATATATCTAATTACCTCTATTCATATCTAGAATTATCGACATTTGAATGCTATTTATCAAGAAAATATCTACATACTATTTAATTAAGTCCCCATTCATGGCAAAATTTAAAGATCCTTTTCAGTTAAAGGAAAAGGGATTTTTACAAAAGTTGAAATATTTAGAAAAAAGATATGTAAGCTTCTGACAAAATGGAGTTCAACCCCGAAGCAGCCCATCTAATGTTGCTTTGGGGTTGTATGTATATACTCTTGCCGGTCTGTTTGTCTACAAAATACCTCCAAACGTTCTCAATCAATTTCAGAGAAATTTTGTAAAAGGGTTGGTGATGGGTCAAGGAAAATTGATTGAATTTCAGGCGAATCTAGAAATTCTTTGATTGTTGTTTGAGAGATATTATTGATGTTTTTTGACAAATTCCAACTGAGTTGACTTTGTTTCCCCCACTTAACAACAATGATAATTCTAGACTCCTGGTTAAGACTGAAAAGTGAGAAGTTTAAAATTATTGACAGAGAGAAAAGGTGACAAAGAAAATAGTTTTTATACCTAGAATCATCTCAGAGAAATCTTCATTTCCGTGTCATTTACCCCAAAACATATTTAGATTCTATCTTATGAAGTGTCCTTCAATTGCCAAACTTGAAGATATTTTTCTGTTGAAGGAAATGTTCTTACAAGAGAAATATTTCCAAAACTTACCGCTACATCATTTAAACTTTTGTCAGGATTAACTTTGACCCTGAAGCAGAAAGTCTTGATGGCTCCATTTCCATAATTCATTATCACCAAGATTTGCAAAACCTTTAATCATGGGCGTCGAGGAGTCAATACTTTCTGCACTTATCTACTTTATGTCGCCGTATCATTTAGCCACAGTCTCTCTTATGTTCTCTGTGGATCCACGCTGTGACTCCTAACGTCCAGAGATTGACGTTTTGGCAACCTGTCCGACCCATTGCCGTTTGAGTTTTCTAATGGTTCCTATGATATTTCTAACCCTTGTTTCTTCTCTAATATACTGTGTTGTCTTGCAATCTCTCCATATGATGTTGAGCACGATGATCTCCTGGGCACGTTGCATAGTTCTCAGTTTGAGAGTCAAGCTTTTAGTTTGGTTTCATGATTTTCAACTCTGGCTCCAAATCAGTATCATCATTAAAATACGATTTGCCGAACTTCACTGATGTACAAAAGTATTATATTATTATTAAAACAAATGTAGTTATAAGATGAATTTTAAGGTTATCGTAGCCAGTTGATGTATTGGTTACAGATTATGGAATATTCTTGCCAGTTCTTATATTGCTTATGGATGAAAAAGCAAAACTAATACTGAAAGGAAGAATTATTCAAGCTGAATAAAGAATGCGTAAAATATATTTATAAAATAAATGTCAATGATTTTTCATTACAAAGAATGCAAACATTTGTTGATATCTTCAGTTAACAATTACAAGACAATTACAAGAACGCGCTTGGGTGTGCTAGAGTCAAACTCCCTTGCTTTTATTAAAATCTATAAAATAAATAAAACACGATTCATTTCTCTATAGTATATTATTCCGAAACTGTTTCCCATTTCGACTCCTTTATTTATAATTTCTGTCACTGTTATTCGTGCACGACGTCACTCATTTTTTCCTCTGGTCATTGTCATCCCCTATTGTTACAGAGGATTCGATTCCAAAATCTAATAATGTCTAGCTGAGCACCCCGGACCACTGAACCATAGAAAACTACAGAAAAATGTAATTTATTTGTAATTATAACTAACATGGTCAGACAAATACCTAAAAATAAAATACAAATATCAACTGCATTTTAAAATTTCTTATGTTTTATATTGTTTAATGGTTTTATTATCATATTAACTCTTTATTGACATCCTCAGGAGTAAGGTAATATTATCATCAGAAGAAAATGAATAGAATATATTTACTTTCTTTTATATAAAAATAATGTTTTTCAAAACATGAATTTAATTTTTACGAAGAAAAAGAAATACGGAGAAATCAGAAATGCGAGTTGATATGCCATGACGTCACGAAATCTCTCTCTCTCTCTCTCTCTCCCCCTTCTTTCTCTCTCTCCCTTCTTTCTCTCTCTCTCTCTCTCATCAGACTAATTGTGGTAATAAAGTCAACACTCTAGGAGTTTGACAATATAAAAATTGAATGTTGGAATGCAATAGTAATCTTATGTGTAACCTATATGCTAAGATCTGTCGAGCTCAAATGATAGTAATTATTGGTTACAAGTTGTTGAAGATTGTAATATTACAATAAGCCATATTGTAAATGATATGTGCCATTGAATTTAACTGCTGACAAGTCGCTAGTTGAAGATTAGTGACTTAAAATCACAAAGGAAAATACGTCTGTACATGTTGATGACTGGAAACGAACTTATATTCATAATTTAACAAAGTTTCAAAAACCTGAGATAAATGGTAGAAGAGAAAATTAGGCAGCAAACCAAGTTGAAGTATAAGTCGACGGTAAAATGAAACAGCTATTTTTTTTCTTAAGTTGATTTTGCAACCAGGGACCTACCTAATGGGTGGGGGGCTCAAATTTCTTCTAGGGTTGCGAAATTAGCCATTGTTCGGCTAGATCAAGCTGATTTGTTTTCAAATTCAGCCAATAAAAATCTATGATAGCCGCTTAAATCTGGTAAGCCTAATAAAAGTAAATGTCAAGTTTTTATAATTATTCTGGAGCCTCAGTATATAGTCATTTCATATCATAAATATGCTTAAAATGTGCTTATATATATATATATATATATATATATATATATATATATATATAATATATATATATATATATATATATATATATATATAAATGTGGTTTTAGTTAAAGTGAAATTGTTTCATATAAATTTGTTAATTACGTTTTATAGATAAATTCGGGTTAAATTTGGAGTAAGATTCTCGTTTTTTATTATGTACATACGATAGTTTGAAAAAATTAATGAGTTTAAATAAACTTATTATCTTATGTCATATTTGTATATATATTAGAGTTTCGAGAAATAGTATTTATGTTGAGTTTCGAATCAAATATTGAAAAATATATAAGTATTTTTCTTACCTTATATGTTCAATTCTGTATTCCTTGTTCTTTTCTCTTTCTTTCTCTGTCAATTTTTAAAAATCTTCCTCGTTGAAAGTTTTTTGAATATATATATATATATATATATATATATATATATATATATATATATATATATATATATATATATATACTACTGTATCGGCGTGTACTATGATTTATCTGACAATATTAGACTGAAATTACAATTTCAAAAGATTCGCTCTTGCACAAATTAAATTTCTCTAATTTATTTCGCCGGTGCATATTTGCTTTATCATCTAAAATAGATGGAAAATTCGCAAATTGTTGACGACTTTAGCCATTTTTGAAGACTGTTTCAAGTAATGAATTACAAAGCATACTCGACAACCTTTATTTCTTCCCTTATTTGGCCTGCACCCCCGTTTTGTAGGCACATCAGAGGTCTGTAGCCACCAAGGAATTGTTTCGTTTTGCAAGTTATCCTTCAAAACCAAATTTGCTCAATTTACGTTTTGAAATATACCGGTTATCAACCGTCCTGCAAATCAATTTTTCATCTATGTTTACACCGTGTTACATCATTCATGTATTAAGAATCGTTATCTTTTGGTTATTTTCCTTGAGAACTAAATCTTTTTGGGAACCAAACAGCTTTGTTCGGCACCAAATTTGTCCAATTTTAGTCTTGAGGAAAGTACCAAATGGTAATCATGCCACACGCTCGTGTTTCAAGGCAGTGTGTGAACAAGGGTGTGTTTGACTAAAGAGCAAACAGAATATAATATGACAAACATGTGCTTTATTCACTGTAGATGTTATTAAGGTAGCATTAGTACGTTCTTGTAAAAGGTTTTATCATTACCATAAAATGTCTGTACCAAGCAATATATATTTCAACTAAAAGAATGTTAATTTGTTGATAAATGGCTTTACACAGACGCATATATGTCTCTGCGTGCGTTCATGCAAAGATAGTTACTTGCATTAATACTAGCGTATTCAGGAGGTATTTTACGTGTGTTCGTGTTCCGAAAATGATGAATTTTCAATAAGGAGATAGAAGAAAAATTCCAATGAAATTTGATGAAACTCTATTTGTAAATAATGTGATCATTATAAATCACAGCAGCCAATGGGAAGGCGAATCTTTGATTCCTCGTCGGAAAAAATTCTGCATTTTTTTTTTTTTTGCTCTTCAAAATCTCTATCTGCCATGGGGTTAAACTTTACTGTGTACTATAAGTGACAGAATATCGGATAGAAGTGATAGTGAACTAAATCCAGACCTTGCTTCGTACCATTTAACCCTGGTCTTGCCTGACTTGGTAGACTTATGATTTATAGAAGTGAAATGCGTAATAACTTTGCAAACACCCTAACGCAATCGAGAATGTATATATATATATGTATATATATATATATATATATATATATATATATATATACGATAAAAAAAAGTTGCAGTAAAATAGCAAAGGCGACTATAAAAGGGCCTTCGTTAATATATATATATATATATATATATATATATATATGTATGTATGTAAAAACAAGTTGCCTCTCCTCCTTATACGAAGGCTTTAATAATGTTTATTTCCACATTTTATTCCCATTCTCTATTTCCAGCTAAATTCATATCTAAAAATACCAAAAACATACGATGGCTTCAGGACATTTAAAAAATATAGTGAAAAATATCTTGAAAAATGCCTTCATCGTTCAAATTGCAAATATATAAATAAATGATCAAACTAGAATCCCAAGGGAAATTATGAATCAGCGCCACCTGTATATGCCGCTTTCTTCCTCGTAAATTAAGCGAGGTTGTAGGCAGCCCAATGAAAAAGTATCGGTATGGTTTGAACCATAAAATCAGGCTAAAAAACCGAAACCAAAAAAACGTTGGTCATTTCATACAAACCTTTACAAGACCAACGTCTTTAAAAAGCATACTGCGTTAGAGGTTATGAATGAAAAATATCGAAAAAGGGGTTATCAATGAATAAGTTATTTCTTTCGCATTTTGTTGGACAGTGACCACTAAAAGGAATCTAAATTTTCAAATAACAAATATGCATGCCACCGGACACTATCTAAGGAGTTAATTTACGTTAAACTTACAATGCAAATTGAACCTATAAGCCTGTTTGGTGGGTTGCAGGTTCAAAATCCAACTCATTTCCCTAATCATTGAGAAGAATGTGTGCACGACGTTTCAAGTTTTTTATTTTGATCGCCTAGGGCTAGGCAAAGTCAGAATACATCCATAGATACATCGATACATACATTTAAACTGCAGAACACATGAATAAGCAAGGACCAGCAGCACAGCTCAAACTGGTCTCTTGTGGGTAGCGGTGATTATTGGTGTATTTAATGTTCATTTTAATTTTCGAATTTCTTAAAGATATATCGTCTATTTCTTTAAAAAAAGTGAGAAGGTTTTTTTTCATTTTGAACATTCCGAGAATCGATTGCGTGGCGTCGATGTAACTCAACAACCGTTCGGAGAGCGTGGTTTACTGTGTATGTGTGTACAAATACTGAGACGCTGTTTTGTGAGATTGTGTATTGTGTGACGTTACAATTGCAATGACGGAGCCACTCATTCTCCACGTCTTGTACAGAGTTTTCGTGCAATATTTGAATTGGTGCATTTTCTTAGATTTCTTGAATGGCTATTCCGACTTGGTTTTACAAGATGACTAAAAGTTGCTAGATTCAAGGAGAATGGATATTTTGAATTGCTAGAGTCAGTTTCCAGGTAAAAGTATGACTAAAAATATTGTATACACTCTATCAATTTATTTCAATCCTTCAGATGAACAAAATGTGTAGTGACTGATATCTGGAAGGCTCATCTACGGCGTCTTGAATAAAGATTTTATTTTCATTATTCTGTTAATAACTGATCAAGATGAGTTTTTCCATATCAACGAAAAGAACAGTATCTTTAGATCGAGAATAACCTTTTTCGATGTTTAGACCTTCAGATAGAGAATAACGTCATTTGAGAACGTTGATATCTTTAAAATACGTTGTATATTTACATTTTATGAAGCTTTTGCATGAATCTTTGAAACGTATGCTATGATCTGGGAATGGAATCTACCCGATTTCAGTCATATTTTGACAAATCTAGCCCTTTTAGCCATCCAAAATAGCTGATTCAAGATGGTGGTTTAAGAATTCCAAAATGAAAGTTTGCAGATTTTCGGAAATACATTGCATAAATTAAATCTGTCAACCCCATCGTATACTCAAGATTTGGCTCCCAACAATTTCTGGCTTTTCCCAAAGAGATTCCAGACCGTGTGTGTGCGAGGGGAAAGGATGTTTATCTGAAAGAATGTTTTGAAAAAGTTGGCAGTATGGAAAAAAAAGGAAAAAAAAATTGAGATTACTTAGTACACCTCGATTCATTTTTTACCAAGGAGTGTAAGAGTTTACGTACGTTTCACCCGTGGAAATTCAGGTTTCGTCAGACCTAGGAGGGCGACACTTGTTTTCAGGAGAAATTACAGAAAGTACCCGGATGATAGTTGGGGTGGAAGATTGGCTGGATGTGGTTGGAGAACATGTTGTTTTGGGGGTGGGGGTTGTACTTAGAGGGAGAGACACATTCATCTTGTAGACTGCATCTTTGATGCCGAATTAATCTCTGTTTCAACTGCTTTTATATGGTAAACTGGGTCGATTTTGTACTGGCAATCTACCAGTGATGGACATTACTTTTCACTTCCCTCATCTGACAGGTCTCTAAAACTCAAACCTCAATAAATTAAAAGTACAACTTCAAATCAAAAGAATATTGAATATGTAACAAAACGCTATCGGTCATTATTTATACAATCCCCAATAGTTGAATATTTCGATTACATTCAAATTTTCGTTATATGGTATCCGTGAAGTATTTTGGTTTTGTACGTTAGGGTTAAAATTTGATCAAGCCACCATGGACGTCCAGAGAGGGTTCAGAAGAATACGGACAAAAGCCCCACTGGGCAGAATAAATAAGATAAGTAAAAAGGATATCATGCTTTTCTCCCACTTCTTTTATGCCAACGACAAAGATTTCTAGAGGTATTTTGAATTAACGTTCTTTTTTGTCCAGTGGGGTGGTCATGTACCCAGGTTCGGGAAAGTCAATTTCCCTCAGCCCTCATCTTTCATGCAGTACGGTTGCTACTATAATATATCCCGAATATACCCAGTTTGCCCCCCACATACACACTAAGTAAGGAAAAGTGTCTGCAGACGCTCATGGCGATCACCCTTAGATTTATCCACCATAACGAAGATGTTTTTCCATGTGGTTACTCAATCGGTATTGAAAAGCTATGAAGTGAGCTAGTGTACTGTGTGATCGTCGCATTCCCGATGATGAGAGTGTCAGCTAGGACTGTCACATTGAGCTTACTGTCCTATCAAAAGTATTGTCCACTTCTCGAAATTGACTTGAATCATTTAAAAACCCGGTTCAAACGACAAAGCTGTCAACAGTAATACATGATCTTATGCATTTTTGGATTCTGCATTCATTGCAATTTCCTTTATAAGGATAATATAAACAATTATAGACCTCATGGGATTTCAGATTGGCCAGAAGCAAACTTGACGTCATCCTACCCCAGGATGGCAGCTGATCTCTGGTGAAATACTACGCCCTCCCAAGACTTCCTACCGTGTGTCCATTTAACCTCATAGAAACTCTAAAAAAGATACGATATAATGCTCCCTTGTTACTTCATAACGTCAATAAAGCTAAACTGAGAACTTGATTTCCGTCATTTCTACGAAATATAGAGGAAAGTACGGCTATGATGGATTATCTTCTATTTGATCTGATTTTAGGAATTCTCTCATTTCTTTCCTCTTTTGATATCATCCAGCTTGCACCATTTTAGCATGGGCTCATGTAAGCCGTACTTCCGTAAAATGACAGAAATTAGATACTCGCTGTAGTATCATAGTTGAACTGAAAAAAAAACAACTTATGAAACATTAAACTTTTCTGATAGATTGAATGCCCCTGAAATTGAGAGGAAAAAATATCAATGTTGTACCTCAGTCACTAAATGTAATGTAGATAACCATAAGATACTCGCTCTTTAAAGGCAAGATCTTGTTTTGACGAGTTGTTTAAGATTCAAGGATTTCCATGTGCAAAGAATCCAAATTTAGGTGTCTTCAGAAGATCATGAAAATGTCTCAATGGATTCTTCTTTTTTTCCTTTCTTTGAATAGATATATTCAAAACATATGTAGTATCATACAGATATGAATGCAACAAAACTGGTTGCTGCAGGGTCAAACTCTACACCTACTTCTATTCCAACTTAAGATGATGGTCGCAACTTTTGTATTGTATGTATTATGAATAGATTTGAAGATGTATTGGACATGTAATGAATCTTAAAGAAAGGTTGTGTCATTTTCTTTAAATCTAAATGGATTTTTAAAACATGTCTGATCGACTGGCAAACTCAAAATCTTTATCTTTATTAGTTTCTAAGATAGGGTGAACTTCTGGGACCACTACATTTGATAATAGTGACCTGCTCGATCGCAATATTTGTCCCAGGTAATACTGAGATCACTTGAGATCGGCAATGCTTTAAATTCTCCTTGTGTAGATAACTGGAATGGATTAATCCAAACTGCTTAGGAACATGTATTACTGTTTGCATCTGTTTAATTTAAAAGGGTTTGAAAATAAAACGTGTCAATTTTCAAAAAAAAAAAGGTCCCCAAAATTCTGACGGTACGGTACAGTTCAGATCTGACTCCCAGTGACTTCTGGCTTTTCCCTCAGAAGATTTCAGAACTTATCCGAGATGAAACAGAAGTAACTGATAGAGATCCAGAATGATGACTTTGCAGCTTGTTTTGAGAAGTGGATGGAACGCTGGAGTAAATGGCTTTAGTGAAGGGTGAAGGATGAACTTTGAATGAAGACTAAAGTGCCATTGCCCTAGGTAGGCTGTATACTGAGTGGGAGAGACAAATGTATACGTCACTAATCAAAGCGCTACATCTTTTCAAAAATAACCTTGAAAATATAGACTGCTTCTTTGAAGCCGAATAGTACATTTCTTGTAGGCCGTCAAGTAATTAGAGAGAAAGTACTTTCATACTTGGCAGAAATTTGAGAAGTTCTTTATGAACTGAATAAACTACAATAAAGTATAATAAATAAACAAAGTAATAATAAATAATTATACAAATTAATCTCTGTTTCAGCTGTATGGGTAGGTTATGGTGAACGAGTCGATTTTGTTTAGCCACTCCTGAGTGCACTGAAACTAAGGCCATATCTTCTTTACTTTGCACTTTACTCGCGTGACAGATTGTCTTCGAAGTTAAAATGGGAAGGGTTAAAAAAAGATTTCATATCAAGAAGATATTGAAAATAGCTCTGGTTTGTCACTCAATAGGAACCGTCACGTCTTTTTGACTCCTGGGGGAGATCAATTAAAAAATTGGAAAAAGGGGTGATCTCGCATCTTGTTTGACAGTGCTGACTAGAAAAAAATTAAAACACAAGCACGAATGCTGCCAGACACTAAGTAATCAATTCATTATAAACATGAGGCGCTAATTGACCCCCGTCTTCCACCCACTAAGAATCTATCGAGGATGAATTTAGAAAAAAGAGTTTTTCGTAAACATAATGAGGAGTGAATATCTAAATTTTCAGCTCATTAGTGTGGCTTATATCCGTGATGCATACATAGTCAGCTGGACCCCCTTGGAAATTGAAGAAACCTATATTGACAGTTTGGGTGATAATATCTACTAAGTAACAAAACGCTAACGATCTGCTGTTGAACAATCACCAATAGCTTGATCTTTTTATTGCTTTCAGATATTTGCTATGTTCTTTCCGTGAAATGTTTTGGTTATGTTCGGCAATGTCAAATTTGATACAGTCACCTTCGATATTTACCTGCCCTCCTCTTTCCTTTGATCAGGCCCTCCCATAACACAGTTGTCACAGAGATTTATCCCGAATATATCCTTTTGCTACCCCACCCCTGGAGAGTTGGCAGCGAGCATCCGCAACGATCACCCTTGGATTTAACAATAAAAACTACGCTGTTTTTGAAAACTCTTTGGCAGCTTTTTTGTAGATTTTTCTTTCAAAATGTTTGCAGGACAAATTATTGGCGCAAAATGGATATTTTCACGCCTTAGATTCTAAAAATGACGGTATAAACATTCAAATGAGAAAAAACCAGGTCGATTTGTCATCTATGAATTGGTCGTTAGTCAATCGTATATTGTTATTGTCAATTATTCATCGGTTAATTTATCGCTGGTAACTTTGTAGCCGGCTTATTGCAGAAAATTTTTCTTCATTGTTTATTATTTGTTTTGTTCTCTCTCTTTTCTGATCATGTTCATGGCTAGATCTCACAATCTACAGAAGATTTCCTCTACTGGATAATTGCAGATCGCTTGTTTTGAGAGCGAAAAACGAGAACTTAACGCAAGAAAAAATAAATCTGTAATCAGCGCCAAAAGACGAACATGTTTCCTTTTTTTGATTGAATTGAATTTTGAAATGAATCAAACAAAGTATTTTTCTATCTGTTAAAATTTTGTTCAAACTCGATCGATGAGATTGGAAAGGGCAATTAACATTGCTATTTGGAAGAGTCACCGAATTAGTTTTCTAAATAGTTTTCCACTTGTGTGTTCTTGTTCAAATACATATGCAAAGGTGCAGACATATGAAAATTACAGTATTGTGTGTGTTTTATAGATATAAGATAGTTATTTGGTTTATATATTTGTTGTATATTGAAATAAAGTAGTTTTGGCCAACTCCAGCGCAAAGTCTTGAGTTGACTTTGTTTTCCTACCGTAACAAGAACAATCATCACCAAAATGAGAACGTAAACCGATGTGTAAAATCCACATTCCCTTTGCATGCTTAGAACTGACGACTGAGTGATTGCACAAAGGCTGTCTTATTAATCACATTAAATTGACATGGCTTAGATTTCAACAAATATTTATCACACATATACACACGGGCTTATTAGATAAATAAATACATTTATACAAAATAATATTTTTATCTATAATTTTTTATATTCATATTTTTTTTATTTTTGTGGTAAATGCTGTACTATATTAAAAAAAATATTGGTGATACCTCGGCCAACCTAGTCAATGCAGTTTCCAAGCTGCAAGGCCGAAGCATCACCGATAAAAATCAAATAAAGTTGTTCGTTCGCAGAAAAGTAAAACAAATATCTATTCTGATTGTTACCGAGTAACTTGAGATGTGCTTGAAAATATTTTTGTTAAATGTACAATAGAAGAGTAATCTTCAGTAATCTTCATGGAATGGAAATTAGAGTGGTGTCTGATCCTGCAGCAGCCAGGCTTGTAGGTTATTTTTGGAAGTTTATTACCGATTACTCTATCAACACACAGTCCAAACGATAAATAGACTGAAGACTCATTGACTAGCGACAAAACTGTTATTGATATAGGATCAATTTACCGGCGATAAATTGACCAGTGATCAATCGACTGGTGACTATGTTTTTTCAGATTATTTGTAAGAGGCAGGCAAATAAACATTTTCTGGTTTATTTGAATAGTTTATAACGTACTTCTCAGAATCTAAGACGCCAGGACATCTAATTTGCGTCTGGAAAAATTGTATTGCAAGATATTTGAGGAAAAATTGGTAATATTTGCTTTGACGTACATAAATCTACGACGGTGTTTAATCTGCAAAAAGAGCCATACATAATCTCTCTAGAGAATAACTTTTCATTAAAAGTATGATTGAAGAATGTATCCATCAGAAATTAAGGCAATAATGAAATCGAAAAGCATGTTTTTATCATGTTGTGCAATAGGAGTTCGTCGAGGTACAATGGAGACATTGTATGATAGCATATACAAATGAAGAGTCCATTATGTGCAATCTGATAAAGACAAGTACTTAATTTGATTATTGTGTTAACTTCTGATGAATATTTTACTTAAAGTACCTTTCTAATGAAAACAATGAAACTCAGAGCCTTTGTATGACTATTGGGGCATTTCTGCGCCGATTAAACAACGCCATATTTTTTATGTATGTCAGATCAAAGATCACCTGAGATTTACTTTAAAATCTGCTGAAGAGTTGTCCAAAGCATTTTAGTTATAACCTATAAATCCAGCAGGGGTTAACATGAGAGTCCAATGCCACCTTTCCAGGGACAGGGAAAGGCAAAAACATATTTTCGGTTATATTTTAAAGGAAGCCTTGCTACACGATAGGTGAGAAGGCCTGGTCAGTAGATTTCCTGTCCCCGACCTTCTGCGGACGTTCACGGTGGCCGTATCGAATTCTGACATCGCCAAACAAAACCAAAACATTTCATAGATACAACATAACGAATATTTGAATGTGATCAAAACATCCAACCATTGGTAATTGTGTAAATAGTGACCAATCGCATCTTGTTACGTATTCAATATCTTTTGATTTGAAATTATATTTTTAACTCTTGGTGGTTTGAGTTAGAGCAACCTGTCAGATGAGGAAAATGCAAAGTACAGAAGATATGGCCTCAGTTTCTGTGCACCCAGAATTGCCTGGTGTCAATCACAGGCGTAACACATGTACCAAATCGACTCGTTCACCATAACCTACCCATACAGCCAAAACAGAGATTAATTTGTGTAATTATTCATCATAACTTTGATTATTTTTTTTTATTCAGCTCATAAAGAACATCTCAAATTTCTGCCAAGTATCAAAGTACTTTCTCTCTAATTACTTGACGGCCTACAAGAAATGTACTATTCGGCTTTAAGAAGCAGTCTATATTTTCAAGGTTATTTTTAAAAAGATGTAGCGCTTTGATTAGCGACATATGCCTTTGTCTCTCCTTCTCAGTATCAATAATTCTATACCAACTTGGCATATTCGAATCAAGTCCCTAAAAGTTATACCTATTCAAGGATCTTAGCCATCACAATCAACAAGATCACCATTAACTGAATGCTAACAGATTTACACTACGATATATATGGAGTAAGAAATCATCATAATCATCATCAGTCTTTCGACGTCCGTCGTAGGACATGGTTCTTCCTCAGGATTCACCACACTTCTCTATCATGGGCGTCGCGGAGCCAGTACCTTCTAAATTTGTCTAGCTCATATCTCCATCTAATATTCTGCTGGCCTCGGTTGTGCATGTGATCTCGGAGGATCCATGTCGTGAGTCGTGATGTCCATCGATTGTCTACCATTCTTGCAACATGGCCAGCCCACCACCATTTGAGATCTTTAATGGATTGTATGATGTCCCTGACTCCTTTCTTTTCCTGGGTGTACTGTGCAGTCTTGTTGTTTCTCCATATGAGGCCTAGTATAATTCTCATGTGTGCACGTTGCATGGTTCTCAATTTGCAGATCTGTTTCTTGATTAGATTCCATGTTTCAGCTCCATACGTGACTACAACAAATCTATCAGCTATGGGACTAGAACAAAGTAACTGACCAAAAACCGTCCTGAGACCCACACTATTTGTTCAGAATTCTGTGTTGAGGGTGATCAATTAAAAATTGGGAAAAGAGACAACCAATGCATAAGTTAGTTCTCTCGCTTTGTGGGCAGTAATCAATAAAAAAAGTCAGAATCTTCAAATAAAACTGTTTTGAAAGCTTCCAGACGCAAACCAAATTAGTTTAGCATAAGCCTAGATTGAAAATTGAATCCCCGCTAAAACCCTGATTGGGGAGATTAACAAGAAATAAGAAACGTTTTTTCTATGCATATTAAAGAGTAAATACTTAATTTTCATAAAACGCAAACGGAATTCCTCTCATTAGGAAAATGTTGAATTATCTAGGTCAAAATGGACGATTTTTCCAAATTATGGAAAGCAGTAAACAATAGTAAGTGTAATCTAATATTTTTAAAAAGAGAAAAATAATGAGACAAATGTCCTGGGACGCTAATGACCGTGACGCATTTGACTAGGGCACCGTTGTCCAGGGTGTAAATGCCCTAGTACTGAATTCTACATTCCAAACCTGACTCGATTACTACGGCAGATAAGATTAGTTTGAAAAATGCATATAGAATTAAAACCGGAAAGAATCAGTCTTAAAAATATTACCCTCCACTATGCTGTTTTAGTTACGATTTATGGTTTCTTAGTATGCTGATCATTAATGAATTCTATAGCAATATCTCCCTTTTGTCCATCATCCTGCAGGGTAAATATTCCAGGTAGACTGCACGAAATAGTAAGAATGGTTTGGTACACGACACGGTGTTAAGGAAATATTCTGACGGACATTTATTTTTAGCATTTACTTTTTAGATATTGGTAAGGTTTGAGCACTATAATTATACTATTCTATGGCTGTGTCATGGATGATAGTTTCACTGTCAGAATTTTTACAATGCCAAGTTCAGATGGAATACTTCTGCACCCCAGTTTCAAAAACACTGCACTATGCTAAGGAAATGATATTGATATATAATTTACTTATATATATAGAACCTATCCACATGCTTTAAGTTTTCTTATGTACAAAAGAAGTTTTTTTTTTCTCCAGAATAAAACACGTGATTATTTCCAACTTAAAAATTCATCAGGAAAACAGCGACTAACATGTTATTGATGAGGAACATTTTGGGGAAAAGGCATTATAGCATCAATATACCTGTTAAAAAAGCACTATTTATATAAGTTCGGTTATAACAGTCTTGCTCACTTATGAAGACATCTGCTTAGCAAGGTCTTTGATGGAAAACAAACGCTCGGTACAGTTTGATTCGGGGAATATAAGTTATCGAAACCAGAAAATGTTTAGAAGTTGTAAATCAAAACCGTCAACATAGTTTTCTCTCAGTTTTCAAGTTGTTCCGGCTGGTTACGTATGTACGTATTGTGCGTATGGGCCGCATCGATGAAGCCAGAAGATTTACTCAATTTTTTACCCCCCGGCCCCGATGATAGTTTTTTAGATGGGGGATGTCAATTTGTTATGTAAAATTATGCTTGATTAATCACTTAATTCTGAGAAAGAGGCCCTTGTGTGCAGGAATACTGCTGCCGTATCTATTTGGCAGAGCAAGCTCAACCTGCAAAAACAAGAAGATCCCATTGATAATAATAAAAAGAGGATACAATCAATGCATTCTCACGATAGTCACTTATGGAGCTGAAACGTAGAACCTAACCAAGAGACAGACCTACAAACTGAGAAGCATGCAACGTGCACATGAGAGAATCATTCTTCACCTCATATGGAGAGATCACAAGACTCCACATTATATCAGGGAGAAAACAGGAATCAGAGACATCATAGAATCTATTAGAAAACTTAAATAGCAAAGGGCAGGTCATGTTGCAAGAATGAAAGACAACCGATGGACATCACGACTCACAACATGGATCGCCAGAGATCGCATGCGTAAGTGAGGCTGGCAGAATACGAGGTTGAGAGACGAACTGGACAGGTTAAAAAAAAAATGACTCCGCGACGCCCATGATAGAGAGGTATGGCGAATCCTAGGGAAGGTCTACGTCCAGCGACGGTCGATAAAAGGCTGATGATAATGATGATGATAGCAATTTTTCTCTCCGTTTTCTGTCGGTAATAATGAACTTTTCCACTAAAAGATAACAATTTTCCTTCCTACAACTTGAAACAAAGGGCTCATCCACTTTATGTTGTTCATCATTCCAATTTCAATTTATGTATTACCTGATTAGATTTGAAGAGCACCATTGATAGTATTATATACCCTACTATATGTAAACGACATCAAGCGTTGAATAGATCAAATTAGTATTAGAAACCGTCAACCGAAACTGTAAACAAAGGTTTCTCTCAGTTTTCAAGCTGGTCTGGCTTGTCTGCTGGCTATGTTTGTATCAGGTGTATAGGCCTCTCCAATTTAGCTACAGGACTGAAAATTTAAGGATTTACATCTGATAATGTCTTTAAAAAAATTTTTTCACTTTTAAAAAAATCCCTTAAAGGTAGGTTTTTGTTGGGGGTTCGATTTGCCAACCAAATGTGTGCTAAATTGATCCCTCAGTTCGTATATGCCTGTTTTTTGATGAGTCAGACATTTTCGGTGATCACAGCCGAAAAAATGTGAGGGAAGTAATTCGTTGATCAATATTTTTTTCCATTTTTTGATTGATCATCCCCAACATGACTTGCGGTCAAAAGACATTGATCACATGACGGTTTATATTTTATATGCAATGCGAAATAATCAAATACAGTTATAAGGAATATCAAGAGTAAATAGGATTTATCAAATTGTCGATTATCATCCACTCTATCTTATCTTCGAACTACAGCGGAAGAATCAAATATTATCGAAAGAGGAAATATTATCAATTTAATCCTAATAGAAAGCTGACATACAAAGAGAGTTGGGGTCATCCTTACATAAGAGGATTGTTCATAAAGAAAATAGAATTCATTCACCGATAATACAAAGCCAACGCCCTAAGGGGAATAACTGAGCTAATATCAAATCATCAGTAGCTCATTAAGCAATCCTTACGTTACGATCATTTTAATGACGATTGTCAACGGGGAAAATAGTATTTACTTACCTACTACACAAAACTGAAATACAAAGGAAGATAATCGAGCAGACATCACGTTATCAGTAGCAGTTTTGATCATCACTACGTTAGGATCATTATGAAGTAACAATGTCAGAAAGACGACAGCAAAAAACTTACTAATTGCAAAAGAAAACATAAACAGAATTATTATGATGTGTCCATGTATCACAGAAAAGGACACTGCAGATGAAGGATCCTCCGGAAGATGAACCGTAGATAAAGGAGGGTCACTGAAATGGAAACCTCGGATAAGGGATACCACTGAAAAAAAAACGCAGAAAAGGCGAACCGCAAGAAGAGAAACTATAAATAAATCAAAGGAGAACAATTCTAATTTTTAATCCAATTCTCGTGACCGTTGCTGATGCTATTCTCTAACGCTAGAATTTGATTTTAAAAAAATAAAAAGAATGATTGTTCTTTGATGACGTCAGTCAACTGGTGACCGACAAACCTTCTTATAGAGATGTTGTTAACAAATCTAAAAATCATTTATTATTATTTTGCTAAAATGTGCATGAATATGCTACTCCCGACCTTTCAAAGAGTAATTGTCGATTTACGGCTGCAAAGTGTTTATTATTTTGTAACAGTGAAATACGAACCCCCTCTAAGTATGACGTATTTGATTTTCAGCCAAGGGACATTAATCGGAAGTGCAAAGGCAACGTTCCCGTCTCTTGGATTACATGTTTCCGGTCGTCAGTTCTGAAACAACTTGTAAAGAGAAATTTTGGAGGGAAAAAAATAAAAAATAAATTATTCAAAAAAAATATCTTTAAAGAATAAAAAAGACGCAAGTATTTAATGCTAATGGTGCGAATTCAACGTTGGGTGAATTAAGTACATTTAAAAGGAAGGAGATTATGTTGAAAAATAAACATAGTTATAATATATATATATATATATATATATATATATATATATATATATATATTAAATTCATTTATAATAATGTTCATCTCTCTCTCTCTCTATGTATATATATATGTATATATATATATATATATTAAATTCATTTATATTTATCATTCAGCCTGAATGTACATCTCTCTCTCTCTCTCTCTCTCTCTCTCTCTCTATATATATATATATATATATATATATATATATATATATATGTATATATATATATATATACATATATATATATATGTGTGTGTGTGTGTATGTGTAAAAAAGATTCGAAATGACAATTTTGGAGGACTTTATTTCTTGTCTTCTAATTATGTCATTTCATAACTCATACTGTCGATAAACCACAATCCATACCAATACTCTCTCTTTCTTTCTAAATATATATATATATATATATATATATATATATATATAAAGAAATGGATAAATGAAGTCTTTCTCAACTTCGTAGCTATAATATTCCTCATCGCCATCTAACTGAAATTGAAAAATCTCCATGTGAGTGTCTATGCCCCGTCCTAATTTAACACCTTGCTGTTGTACGAAGTTGATATATTTGACAGCACAAAGGAGATTACAGAGTAGAGTTTGAAGGTAATTGGATGAGCAGTTCTCGAAAAATCTGATAAGAATAAAAATGAACAACAAGTCAAAGATAACAGATATTTCGTCCAAACTTTCTATAAGTTGCCCGTCACATCAACCGATGTGTTGACTTGAGATCCCTTGCCTCTGTCAAGGGTAGTGCTATCCGCTTTTTCAGTCAGCCGAGCCTCTAATTACCAGACGAGAGTGTTTGTAGTAGTTATGGTCATCTATCGTTCCGGACCTAACCAAGAGACAGATCTGCAAATTGAGAACCATGCAACCTGCACATGAAAGAATCTTCTGGGCCTTGCATGAAGAGACCGCAAGACAGCACAGTACATCCAAGAAAAGACAAGAGTCAGAGACATCGTAGAATCCATTAAAGATCTCAAATGGTGATGGGCTAGCGATATTGCAAGAATGGCAAACAACCGATGGACATCACTACTCACGACATGGATCCCCCGAGATCACATGCGCAACCGAGGTCGACAGAATATTAGATGGAGACATGAGCAAGAAAAGTTCATAAAGTGCTGGCTCCACGACGCCCATGATAGAGAAGAGTGGCAAATCCTGAGGAAGGTCTATGTCCAACGACGGGCGTGAAAAGACTGATGATGATAATGATCGTTCCAGAAAAGAATTGGTTGTCATGGATACAAGGAGCCTGTGTCATGGTCCGGTGCAAAGCTACTTGGGTACTTAGTAAGGTAGCATAAAGTCTTTCATTATAAATGTTTATATTTTAAATTGCCCAAAGGTGCGTACCAGCATGCATACCTTACAAGATGGATATCGATCATGGGATAGAACTGAAGGTCTATTGTTAGCACGCCCGTGTATAGTGGGTGCAGGGTAATAATAGGGGTGAAGAATTGAAACTTATTTGGGGGTATTCCGGTGGGGTCAAGCCTATCTCCAGTGATAATCAAGGTCATGTTTGATACATTATTATGTATGAGCGAGTAACAATTGGGAAATGAATATCCTGTAACCTCAATGGTTATTGTAGGTACTCTGAAAAGTCAGATAGTTTTGAACAGTACAAGTAAAATGGATCATCCATTGGTATTAATTGGTAAGGGTCTAACTGACTGTGAGTAAGGATATGCAAAATCTTTTTCAATATGTATTTATGTATATTAGAATTTTCAGTTTTGTAAATCTAATGTTTGAAGCAGTGAAACTTTCTAGACTGCCCCCTCTCTCTCTCTCTCTCTCTCTCTCTCTCTCTCTATATATATATATATATATATATATATATAAAAAAGGCGAGGGAAATAATTCATTGTTCGTCCCATTTCTCAATTGATCATCCTTAACACAGCATGCTGGTCAGGTGATATTCGTCCAAATGTCCGTCTGTCTGCCTCTTTCCTTCTGTCTCTGTCTGTCTGTCTCGGTCTATCTGTCGGTCTCTCTTTCTCTCTCTCCTTTCTCTCTCTCTCTTTCTCACCCACACACATCCCAATTTAATTCCTTCAACTCTACATCTAGTAAAATGAAAGCTGTCTGCTCTCCAAATACTCAAGAGGCAGAACCCATACAGATTAAGCAACTTCAAATTCGGTTTTAAAAACTAATCTCTCGGCCACATTTACCCTTGTGCCTTCCCCTCCCCCAACAACAACAACAACCCGAAAATTTTTCTATCGCTTTATGGACCATTGAGATTCTAAGTAAAGAGAGAATTTTTAAAAAAAATCTGTAAATGAAAATCTCAAAATTTGCGCTTTTGTCTTGCTGAGCAAGGTGAGGGACCTGACAGAGGTGAGGGAACCCAACTAGAGTAGGGGTCCAGGCAGGAGTAGGGGACACAGCCTCATACTCAAAACGATTTCCCCTAAAAACAGATGGATCTAACAGCCCGAACTAAGTTCTGTTTTTCGCTCTTTTTCTTTTTTTTTTTTTACACGTGTTTTCGTTTTTTTTAAAGCAAAGATTTACGTTTAAGGAAAATAGATTCGTTCTTTCTTGTTTTTCGTCCTGTTTCTATCTATCTATCTATCTATCTATCTATCTATCTATCTATCTATCTATCTATCTTTGCCCTGCTATTTACACATAGCTGGGCGAAGAACGATTCCCAAGACCATTAATGTAAAGTGAACGTAAGCAGCGTCGGCCGAATTCGGTTCATCCCTTTTTTCCCAATTTTTTTATTGATCACCCACAACAAGGCATACAGCTAAAAGATGTCAGTCAGGTGACAGTTTCTATTGAATAACTAAGATTGTATAATTAATCAAATTTGCGCAACTTTCCTCCATTAATTCGCCAAGATAACGCTTCTGCACGCTTTGCACTTCTGTTCCCTGCAAAGCCAGTCGGTATAGAATTATCTGCATCGAGGACTTACTAATGACGATTTCGATTTGTTTCGTTCGTTCGCTCGTTCGATCGTTAGAAACCGTCGACCAAAACTGTCACCAAGATAGTTAACGTAGATTTCTCAAGTATTCAAGTGGGTCTGGCTATAAAGGTTCAAACGAGGCCTTAGTGGAGATGAAGATGCAAGGAATGTGTATTCTGCATTTGTTTTAAGCTTGGCACTTGTGTGTTTGAAACAGACAATCAAAACTGTCAACCAAACTGTCAACATTGGCTTCTTCATAAAAATAAAATATTTTAAAATGTAAGTTTATTCTAAATTGGTCTCTTAGTTTTGGCCCAACAGTATTCATGTTTTTTTTTTATTCAGACTTTTTCAGTCATTACTACCAGAGCAAAATTACCATCAAAACTGTCGAAATAGGTTTCTTCAGTTTTCAATAGGATGTGGCTGACCTGATGGCTTGCTGCCCATTATGTATGTATAATACACATGGAGCGCTTGAGGGAGCCAGAGGGCTGAAAACTGATAAATGTCCTGCACCCCTTACTGTGTCCACAAGAATTTTTTTTTCACTCACCTCCCAAAAGGTTTGCAATGCGTTTATTTTAATATGGTTCCTTAATTTTTATCTGGCAGTATCCATACTAGTTATTTCAGTGATCACTGCACACCAAACGGTGGAAGAGGTAATTTATTCATTGACCATCCCCAACACGACATGCTGCCAAAAGACATGATAGTTTCTATTGAGTGACTGGGTCGACCTGTTCATTTCATTCCGACTTGTTGAGTCATTAGTTTTGCAAGCAACTCAAAACCCGGAATATACGACGGAAAAAGCTCAAAAACTTCATAATGTATGTCATTAAAATTGAATTGAGAAAAGTTTGTACTAAGCAACTCACTGTCATATGCGTATGGGAACTTTTTCGTCAAGGGGGGATGGGGGCAAAAGGATTGATTCTCCCGAAATCTTACACGGTTTTGCCCGAATTACGCTGATATGCCCGAAATTTAACACTTTTAGCCCGAATTTGGTGGGGGGAGCACCCCCCGCCTGACTCGTACGCCAACAGTTACAATATATTTATCAACACGCACATACATGTATGTATGTATGTATGTATGTATGTAATGGATTAGTTAGGCTTAAAGCCGATCTTGAGTCATGTCACATTAAATTCTAATAATCAACATATTTTGTCATGATTGAACTACACTTACGTATATGTATATGCATGCATTGATGAATTGACTTACATTTCCACGGCTTTTCACACACCCAAAATACGCACGCATGCACACGCACACACACACAGACACACAGACTTAATACACTGATGAGCCAAAACATTGTGACCAGTGACATGTGGTCAGAATGACAGCTACTGTCTACTAACAACTCTGCATATCAGGATCAGGAGTAAATAAGCTGGTAAGCCATCCCCGAGATCTTCCTTTTGATGTATTTTGATGCAGCATTTATGAGGGGAAGAAAAATTTGAGAGACTTTGATCAATTCTAAATAGAAGGGTCTATAACCAGTGTATGTGACCTATGGAGCTGAAACATGCAACGTTATCAGAAGATTGACCCTCGAGCTGAGAGCTATACGACGTGCGCAGGAGAGAATCAAACTCAACCTCACATGGTGAGATCACAAAACAGCACATTATATTAGGGAACAAACAGGGGTCACAAATATCATAGAAACCATTACAAATCTAAAATGGCAATGGGCTGGTCAAGTTGCAAGATTGTCAAACATCTGCTGGACATCACGACTCACGACGTGGATCGCCAGATATCACATGCAAAATCAGGTCCGACAAAATATAAGATGACATGACAAACTGAACGAATTCAGAAAGTACTGATTCTGCGATGCCAATGATAGAGAAGTCTGTCGAATCTCGGGGAAGGTCCATGTCCAACAACCGATGCTAAAAGGCTGATGATGATCATACAGTACAAATTTTTACGGCCAGATCACAAGCCCGGAACATATCCAAAACGCCACGGCTTGTGGGAAGATCACCTTCAATTGTGGTTCGGAACCACAATTAAAGGTGAGCTCCCCACTATATCCTCGTTGAGACTGTTGAAACATCAATGACTTGTTCTTAATCTAGATCTTCCGGACACTCGTAGATCAAAGTTCTTCTACCCAACATTAGTGACTAAGAAACAGTATTCAACACGTGAACCTGACTAAAATCTTCTGAAACTTTCATCACTTTCCTGTGAAATGTTTCCGAGCTATATCATACGTGTTTATGTGTGTGTGTGTGTATGTAAGTGTTTGTGTGTAGCCATGTTGTGGTTACGTCTTCACAAAATATTTGGTTCTGTTCAAAACCACGCTGTTCGGGGTCTTTAATGCTTTGTTTTCTTCCCAGCTTATACCTAGTTCTATTAATTCGTACAACCATGCCTAAACTGCACCACAACAAAACATGCACTAATCAAAAACGCAATGTTCGAGGTATTCCTGATTATAAGGAAATTTTGTTGGACAGTATCGACGTCGTTTGCCAGTAATCGGTTCAATTTCTTTGTGAGTTTTGGGATTTTGTTTTATTATAGCCGGCTTGAAAGAGAGTAAATTTCTCCCAAATTTATGCTTTACTTATCTGTATTAATTTTCTGGGTACTTTTGATCGGCACTTTTTTTTCGAGGTTATTTTAAATTCAACATGAATTCGGGAAATTTATACACAACTTCAGACCTTCTGTAAAGATCACCATTTGAAATATAAATGATTTGTTTCCAAATTCACATTGCAGAAGACACGTCATGAGAAGTCGGGGAATGAATAATGATACATACAACATGACTTCTGGAAAATAATCTCCTTCAGACCAAATATTTAGAACATCATCCAGGAATTGGAGAAAATTAAGAGAAAAAGGATATAAACAAAGGTATTGAAACAGGTCAATGAAACCTGCATAAAAGGGAAATTACTGCTTACAAATACCTTTCACTTTTTATGTATATTTGAGAAATGAATATATGTATACATATATATATACATATATATATATATACATATATATATATATATACATATATATATATACATATATATATATGCATATATATATATACATATATATACATATATATATATATATACATATTTATACATATATATACATACATATATATATACATATATATATATATACATATATATATATATATATATATACATACATATATATATATATATATACACATATACATATATATATATACACACACATATATATATATATATATATATATGTGTGTGTGTGTGTGTGTGTGTATGTGTGTATGTGCGTGTGTGTTTGTGAGTGTATGTGCTAGCGTGTATCTGGAAATGTGAGATTCTTTCCATTGGTCCATGGTATTTCTTCTTGAACATAAGTGCGAACTCATGCCGTCTCTTGTAGAGTGTCAAGGTCTGTCAAATACAACAAATACTCATTTATGCCGTTTCGCAGGACGTGGTTGTTGTTTTTTGTTTTCGTAGCATTTGGTCGCGTGGACGACATCCATGTGTTAGTAAAGCAGAATGAGCCGCTGACCGAAGACGCTTTTTGTTAGTAGTTATAAAATGGGGCACCGGCTAGGGATAGGGGTTCGTCGTCCGGATGTGGGTAGGGCTTATGGGGTGGGATAGGTAACAGGGCATTGTTCTCGGTTGGCACTTCTTGCCATGTCATCACCGTGTAAGCCATGACAGGGGAGTATGTGTACGTCGCCTTAAAGTACTTTCTCCTCTGACATGTGTTTCTGTCCACGGTTTGCAAGCGTGGCTTTGAGGTATTGGCCCAATCGTTAATGCATGGACAGGTGGCAATTGCCGATTGCACATTGGATGACCGGTCATAAAGTCACTGTTCTGAATTCACTATGTTGCTTGCGTACTTTGCCAACCCTTAAACGTGACTGACCATAATGTCATAGCGAACGAGATTACGAGTATCTTGCTTTCTTTGCAAATCAAATCGAAGCGAAATAAATGAATCACAGAACGCTAAACATTCAAATTTACCACCAAAAAAATATCATATCACTTGTTCTGTACTAATTAAATTAGATATTACATATTTTATTTTTAAAAATCAAGTCCTGTAACTTAATGTCCAGATATGCATTTTAAGTGACTCAGCATACCACTTATATAGTGATTTTAGTTGCGTGACTTTATTACGGGGATCAAACCATTTATCTTAACCCTTCGAGTTCCAGAACCTAAAGAGGGTTGGGAGCAAAAATGGTTTGATTGTACAAGTGAGCATTTTGGATTCTGTAATTTATTTACATAACTTTGGTATTAACCATGTTCTGCGTTATAATAGTACAACGATATAAATCATTTCACTTGACATGAGGTTATTTGCTTGTATTCAGCGAACGATAGGATAGGGGATCAAGGTCAGGAGCAGCCTTACTATAACTCAGCATAGGGGTCAGGGTGGTAGCTGATCAGCAGATGGCCGTGCTGGGCATTGAGTCTTCATATATATCAGATGCTATTTTGACCGTAAATCGTGCCCTCTCTTTTCTAAATACGTATTTAATATAAGGTGGGTGTCGCCTTAAAAACAATGGATTGCGCGTTAATTTAGTAGGTTAGTATGCTAGTAAGTGCGATGCTCACTAAATGACCTATTCTTGTGTTTATGACCCAGACTGGACTAAGATTAGTAAAGAATGATATCCTCATGAGTTAAATCCCCAGTGGGATTCTCGCTCATATGACTTGGTGCTTGTCCAAGTTGACCTCTGGAAATACCCCGGTTACGAGTCGGGTGACCATGAGGGGTGTTACACAAAATCTGCTTGTGTTATAATATATTGTTCTATTCCAAACTTCAAAGTGAACTTCTTTATGGTATTTTAACACGGACAAAAATGTAAGGAAATATGGTAAAGTGTCATAAGACCATGTTTACATTTGTTTTTGCCTGGGTTCCACGCATTTCAGCTGCAAAAGGTTACACGTTAGAAAATTAAACTTACCTTCAGAAATGAAATTTCACAGCCATAACAGTGCAACCCAAAACAATAAAGTTCACTGAAACGCATTATTTCCAACAAACAAATCGATTTCCAATATTTTTGTGCATTTCCATGGACATTCAACACATTTTTAGCTTCAATATAAAAAAAAGGTTGAGCTTTGAGTTAAAAAAATTGAACTTCACATTAAACAAGAACCGAAAGTTCAATGAAGCGTTCCCTAGATTTTAAAGTAAAGTTTAAAAGCAATTATTGCCGGATTACGTGACCTAGAGTGGAATATAATTCTAGGTAAGAAGCAGCCTATCACGGAACACCTTCCTATTAAGTTTCAAGTATATCCGATCCTAAACATTTGAGAAAATCGAATTTAAAGTATAAAGCTTAAACACCATGATTGCCTGATCCCGTGTCCCCGAGGGGAAGATTTTTTAATTGTAAGAAGCATCTTATCACGGCACATCTTTCCATCGAATTACAAGTAAATCTGACTTGAAACGGCAGGAAAACAATATGGAGAGAGGCCTACCGACCAACCGACGGAAAATCTTCTCTAAAAGGTTGAGCTTCAGTTTGAACAAATCGAACTTTAAATTGAAAAGAAAGAATATCTAAGTAAAACGCAGCGCTTCTTAAACTGGGTGATATCGTGTAAAGCGAACTGGAGTTTCGTGGAGGTTGCCATGAAATGTCGGATTGCCGAAACATCTAACAACATGACGGCTTCTCCATTAGCCAGAGTTACTCAAACAGCAACCGATAGAACAATGATTGCGATTAACCCACAGTAGTGTATGGAAACATAGGTGTACAAAAACATTTTGCTCCAAGCTTGTCACTAGAAGATCTCCAAATGGAATTTTCACTCATTTATCTTATACTTTTCGTTAGTTTTTGCTCGTGAATCAAAACTGTTAATCTCCATACTGATAAACTCTTCTTTTACATACATCGTCAAATCATGTTTGTTTTTAATTGAAGTTATTTTTTTTCAATTGGAGTTCAACATTTTTAATTTGAAGTCCAACTTTTTTTAGTTCAAAGTTCAGTCTTCTTAATTTGAAGTCCAACTTTTTTTAGTTCAAAGTTCAGTCTTCTTAATTTGAAGTCCAACTTTTTTTAGTTCAAAGTTCAGTCTTCTTAATCTGAAGTTCAACTTATATAATTTGAAGTTCATTTTTTTTATCTAATCTGAAGCTAAAAAGGTATAGTTGACATTTGGAAGTAATCGGTTTTACAACTAAGCTGTAAAATGAGTAATCTCAAATTAAAATATTTGCACTTAACCTAAATTAAAATGAATATTATATTCAGAAATAATGAAGACACTGCAGAGAACTATGGCGCCGTAGAATTAAATGATTTATCCACGTGGCAACAGTCATGTCAGTATGAAAAGTATGTTTCAAATATCCTATTTTTCTTCTAGCCTTTATTGCGCCAAAACTTTCCATTTTTACCCGATTGAAGAAAATTTACCCCAGTTCCCAAACTCCTGAACTAAGACGACAACTTTAGATCACTGACTGACAAAAATATTTAAAGACCTTTCTAAAAACAAAAATAAATAAATAAATACATAATGACCTTTCTAAAAACAAAAAAAAAATAAACAAAATAGCCTTTTCCAAAAACATTGATATAAACAATAAAATTTTAAACGAAAATGTACAAATTATTTATTGTATTATAAAACGTTTCTATAAATAAGCGTTTCTGTCGTTATACCCCACGGCCTTCATCAGGTGTAAAAATCCAGCTTAATTTATCAGCGCTTGTAAATAGGTTATTCTATTTTGATAATGAAATTAAAGATACTCTCTTTCCCTATGCTCGAAGAAGGCCGTAGGGTACGATGGGCGGAACGTTGTGCAGAAAAAAATGAACCGAGGTGTGGACTACTGTCCGAAAATACATTTATGCACAGTACATATAATTAGTTAGATTAGAAGCGGAGGAAGCAAGTTGTTAATGAAAATGGTATTTTTTTTTTTTTTAATTTTTATCATCAAGTTTTAAATAGAGATGGTTTATTGACTTATCATACTTATCGTACCAGTTTATGAATTTGATGCGTTTTGGGTGGGATTTTGTACGTTTTAGGCTGTGGTATTGATACGTTTAATCCATTTATTTTTGTAACCCTGCTTGGAGGTCGATGAGGTGAATAAGGATCGAATGAAGCGGTCGATGGTCCAAGAAGTATTTTCACCCCTTGTCCGGAGTCTATCGTTGCCTCTGACAAGTAGTAGGCAAAATTAAGTCTATCACTCTATTTCTCCGCCTTTTACCATGATCTCATGGTGGGGTTACAGATATATTGTCAAACTCCAGTCATAATTGGTTGAATTTGTTTTTCCACCGAAACAACAAGAACAAGAACAATTCTTCTCTAATTTGAGAGAAGTACATCTGCACTGTTTCTCTGTGTCGTCACGTTAAAGCCTGAACGATTTGTAAAATAATATTTCCCTACAATGATCTGAGATCAAGACCAAGTGATCAGTAGGCGGCTCTCTTATCGACTGAGCCAAACTGACACGTCCCACATATTTGCGAAAAAATATTTTTTCAAATATTTTAAATGATTACAAACATATTTTTGAAATAATTTTCATCTATTCTATTTCCGATCCAGCAGCTGGGCTTCTTTTCATTTTTTTTTTCAAATTTATTTCATATGTACGTCTTGAAAAGGTTGAAGTCAACAAAATTTAAATCAATATACATGTCCGAATTTATTTGTGGATTCATGCCTGTTTGATTACTGTATTCTTTCATCTCAAACTTGTAATTTGCCCTTCATCACATGAATCAGATGAGTCAAAAATTGATAATAATGTATTTTTTATATACTGTTTCCAAATGAAACATTTATATCAGGGGTCGCTAAACATTGACCTCTTCACGGAATCCTTGACCCATCGTCAACCCCCAAATAGGGCTGCCAAAATAAATTCATCAAATTTACCTAAAACGGACCAAATCTTTCGACAACGTATCAAATCCATAGATTCTAATCACCGTAGCCCCATAAATGGCCAACCGACCAGCTAAGTGGATGACAGATTTTCTATCTTTGCTCCTATGTGTTCATCTATCTATCTGTGTATCTCCGGGTGCTCCTGGTCTCATTTGAACCTAGCATCGATACACATCTATGCACCATCTAGAAGAGTTTTTTTTTCAAGGGGTGGGTTGGGTCTCTATGGAATCTTTGGTACCAACGAAGTCCAAATATTGTGCCAGTATTTCTTTAGATGATTTTAGATAAACTTTTTGATAATTAGTTCTAGTACACGCGTGGGTTACGGTGATCCATTTATGTTAAGTATGGATATATGATTAGATATCAACCTATACGATGATTATGATAAGTTAGTATATCAAATTTATCGAAAGACAAAAACAAAAGAAATATCCTTTCGTTCAAAGACACCCCCCTGCCGCTGCCCCATTGTTATTCCAGCTAATTGCACAGATATTGTGATGGAATCCATACAGTCAGTTCTTTCTATAAAACTTTTAAAGTGCAGTAAGGCATGTTGTCACTTTACTTTGCTGGGCAGTTTGGACGATTGATCTCCTCGTTGTTTGAATTGTAAACACCATGTTTCGTCCCATCGATTCTATCATCTTCAACAGACCCTTCCCGGCATTTATCGACACCTTTTGAACCCAGGTATCTATCACACCTTTAGATAATCACATTGACCCCATGGGGTTGACGTCGACCACTTTGCCGAACCCTGAATTAGGACAATTAATCTCCATGAAATCCTTGGAAAAAGAGGGAATCAGAAGAGGAATCACACTAGGTCGGAAAACTCTCGGTAGAGTTACTTCAACCCTCCAGAACAAGAAAATCCCAATGGTGCTAAAAAGAAGGGTCAAAAACAAATGCATGTTCCCGATAGTCACCTATGGAGCTGGAACATGGAACCAAATCAAAAGATTGACCCTTAAATTGAGAACCATCCAACATGCACAAAAGAGAATCATGCACAACGTCACACGGAGAGATCACAAGACAGCACACAATACAGAAAAATGCAGTCAGGGATATCATAAAATCTAAACTAAAATGGCGATGGACAGGCTATGTTGTATGTATGTCAGACAACTGATAGACATGACAACTCACGACGTGGATCCCCAGAGATCAACTGTGGAACTTGGACCGACCAAAAAATGAGATAACGTGACGACTTAGACAGATTCAGAAACTACTGGCCCCACGGCGCCTATGATTGAAAAGTCTGGCGAATCTTGGGGGAAAGTTTATGTCCAACTTATCATCAGTCTTTTGACGTTCGTTTTTGGACATAGACCTTCCCCAGGATCCACCACATCTCTCTATCGTAGGCGTCGCAGGGCCAGTATTTTCTAAATTTGTCTAGTTCATCTCTCCAACTTATTTTTGTCGGCCTCGGTTTTGCTCGTGATCTCTGGGGATCCATCTTGTGAGTCGTGATGTCCATCGGTTGTCTGCCATTCTTGCAACATAACCAGCCCATTGCCATTTGAGTTTTCTCATGGATCCTATGATGTCTCTGACCCTGTTTTCTTTCTGATATATTGTACTGTCTTGTCATGTTTTCTACGAGCGCTAAAAGTCTACTGCTGCTAATGATGATGATGATTCATATTCTGTTTTTGTCTTGGGACTGGGTAAAGTCTCGTAGAATCTGTAACGTAAATCGAGGGAAGAAAAAAAAATTGTATTCAAGACAGAAAAAATTTAGAAAGGCGGAGAAAAAAATCAAAAAGATAGGTCTGGTTAGTCAATCATTAAAGACTGTCACGTGACCAATGTAATTTGGCAATCCGTCTTGTATGGGGTGATCAATGCATGAATTAGAGAAAGGGGTTATCAATGAATAGATTATTCCTGTCGTCTTTTTAGGGCTGTGATCACTTGGAGGAGCATGAACGCTGCCGGACACAAACAAAGGAATCAATTTAGAATTAACCCACATTACAAAATAAACTTCTCAGTAATAACTATTTTTAGAGAGAATTGTTTCCTCCTCGTTTTTTCTAAACATAATAATAAGTAAATATTGAACATTTCAGCCTCTAGCCCTATTGGTATGGTCTGTACGAGCAATACATACATCCATAAATGACCAGACTCACTTGAAAACTGGAAAAATCTTTTTTGACAGTTTTAGCTGACGGTTTCTTGTTAGTAAAGTCAAATAATCACTCCTTATTATATTTACAAAAACAAATGGGGTTCAACTTGCAATGTACATTTATGCTAAATTGATTCCATGATTTGTCCTGGCGTCTTTTTGAAAAAAAAAATTGACTTTTTTTTATTGCAATACTAGAAAGGGTAATAAATGTAACTCATTGATTTTTTTCCAATTTTTTAATTGATCGCCTTCAACACAGCATGCTGTCAAAAGACATTGACCACGTGACTGTGTCTATTGAGTGACTAAACAAACGTGTATTTTTTTTAAATGTGTGTTAATTTATCGTTTAAATCGGAAGTCTTTAAAAAACACACCCTCAGTATATGTGGATGTTTTTCTAAGTTAATTCGATAGATCTGACAAGGTTTCTCTGTGTTAGTTTTCATGGATTGATGTCTTTATGCGGATTCCATGTTATACTTTGGGTTTTCGTTTCTCCTGGACTTTTAAATTTTGTCATTACTGATTTAATGATTGTATAATTTTCTATTCTCGCTGGACCAACAGAAGGGATTTCACGGCAAAGATTTGATATCAGCCCGAATACAATAAGGGTGGAACAACACATAACATAAAAGGTGTTGTCTTTAGGAATTAAACTATTTTACGCCCAATTCTGGAAAGAAAAGACAGGAACAGAAAACACAAACAGTGGTTGCCAATTCAGCTCCATTGGAGATAGATCTAGCTCCTTTTTGGTTTATTTAGCTCCAATTTGTCTGCGTCTGGCTCTCAGTTCTCAATTAGAAACTGTCAACGGAAACTAACTCTACAACTGTCAACATAGGTTTCTTTCAGTTTTCTAATTGGTCTGTATGGTTGACTAACTAGCTGACTATGTTTGTATGTATGATGCTAACAGGCAGCGCCAATGAGCTAGAGGGCGAAAGACAAAAACAAAAGAAATATCCTTTTGTTCAACCCCCCCCCCCCCCGCTGCTCCATTGCTATTCCAGCTAATTGCCAGATATTGTAATGGAATCCATAGAGTCAGTTCTTCCTACAAAACTTGAAAAATTTGAACATTTACTTATTATGTCTGGACGAATCCCCCTCCCTGAACGCTTTTTCAAGGGGATCCGTTTCGCAACATGAGTTTATGCTAAATTTATTCCTCTATTTGCATCTGGGTTTTTTTTTTCAAATTTTAGACCTTTTAGTGATCACAGCCAAATAAAAGTCGAATGAAGTTAGTGATCCATTGATTACCCAGATTCCCAATTTTTTTTCTCCAATTGATCATCCCAGACACGGCATGCGTACAAATGTCGTTGATTGCATAACAGTTTCTATTGAATGACTAAGCAGACTTATTGGATCTTTTTTCAATTTATGAAATTAATCAATATTCAATAAATGAAATTGAAATGTCAAAAACCCCAGATAAATGTCAAGTTATTGCAAAATTGATTTAGAAATGCTAGCCGTATTGAGTCAGTCTTTTCGTGAAGTATGTTCTTATTCGCGGCTTTGGAGACAGGAAGGTGTTAATGCAGACAAAAATTTTGAGTTCCAATACCCACCGCTTTATATCGTGAGCTGTGCAATAACGAACCGTGCTATATTGAATGACGCTATCATTAAGTCCCCATTTTAGCTCTTTTTTTGTAGATCTAGCATTAAAATCTATGTTTGAGTTGTCAACCCTGATATAGACCCTGGGGTGACGTGACGAATAATGGCGTACTAAGATTAAGAAATAATGTAGCGTTGCATATCAGAAAACGTGTTGTTTTAGTGAAACGTTACAGATTCTTAAAGGAGACTTGTGTAGACGTGAGTGTCACTGGTGCGGAAAACGAAGTCGGCGGACCACGTTCTAATTTTGGTCACTGCTACTTACGTTCACTTCACACTTATTCTCTTGGGAAAGTCATAAATCCACTTCTTCCGTTGGTTATCGTTAAGTAGCAGCGTAGTTGGAGCCTTCTAGCCCAGTCTGATTGCACTGGTCAACAAAATTGAACTTTATTCTCATCAAGGTCACAGGTATAACTTTTTTAGATTAATTTTTGACGTGGATTTCAAATTTCGGGTCCATTTCAAACTACCATGTCTCTGTTTCCTTGCAAGAGTCACTATCTATTTTCATTTCTATTTTACATGACGCAATATTGGCAAATGTTAAATGAAGACAAGATTTATATCAGTCAGAACTCTTCAATGCAGAAAATCAGAATTACAATGTAAATGATAGAGAAGATACTATGCAGTATGACATGATAGAAACATTTAGCTGTCGGTCCACTTTGTTGCTCTATAAGGGTTATATGCTAAGATACTGTTTTCATTTCATCATGAAAACTAAACATGGTACTAGAAAATGGATAACATTTTTCGGAATCTGCATCCAATACGTTATACATTACTCCACAATGCGTGCCTGATGACAATTTGCTGTTGACCAGACAAGACGAAAATACTTTTATCCACGAAGAAAAGAATATAACCATACGTTTATTTCATGTGTTGAACTATATATACTTCCCAAGTACAAAATAAATCAAAGAAAAAAAACGATCTGGTTAATCACTCAATAGAGACCGTCATAGAACGGACGTATTTTTGCAGCGATTCACTATTTTCGCAACAGCCACTGGTTATATATTAGATATTTGGTGCGTTTTATGTGAAAGCTTTGGTACGATCCAGGGAGTGCTATTTGCACTTTGGATACATCCCTTTTGGCAGCCCTGTCCGGGGGGTTGATAAGGGATCAAGGATTCCGTGAAGAGGTCGATGGTAGCAAAAGTTTGATGACACTTAATCTAACGTGATAAAATCGAGATGGCTAAATGCTTTTGCCTGCGTAATGTAGCTGTTTTTGTTTGGATGAATATATTGCATCCATTTTGTGATGATTCCCGGCGCCATTAGAAAAAGAACATGTGTTTCCGTCAAGGGTTGACGCATTTTCATCTTGTTTTCATCGCAATGGATTTAAAATAAATTTCATGTCAGTGTCAAGGGCTTGATTTAAACTTGATACAATTGAGATTTTAGAATTCTGCAGAAGTTTGCATGCATAAATCTGTCTGCACGGACATTTTAGGTGCAAGCGTTTGTGCGCGTAAGTTCAGAATATATGTGCACATAATAATAATAATAATAATAATAATAATAATATCTACTTTCGTATGTATATATGTGTGTGCGTCTTTCTCTCTATATATGGATTTATATGCATATAGATGCATGAAAAAACTCAGACGCTATCACTTATGTTCATCAATCTATCAAGCTCTGATTTCGCTCTATCTCACAGAGGAATGAACTTTCACTATTCTCTCTCTCTCTCTCTCTCTATATATATATATATATATATATATATATATATATGTGTGTGTGTGTGCGTGTGTGTGTGTGTGTGTGTGTAAATTTTTGTTGACAACGACCGACAAAGAATGTCGTCTTAACTTTTTCAAGAATCTTTCCAGTTTTATCACAAGATAACGATGCAGAAATTGACCAAGTGTTGATTCCGATCAAGCTTTCGACTGATTCGTCTGTCATTATCAGGATCAAGAAGTCGAAAGGGAAAGTGAAATTGGTTCGAATTGTTTTTCTCTCTTTCAATACTTGCGACTTTATGATCTTGACAATGACTGAGAAATCAGTTGAAAGTGCTCGATCTGGATAAACACTTGGTTGATTCGACATCGGTTTACCCCAGGAATTTGGTCTCTCGTCAGAAAACAGAAATGATTAACATCATCAGTCTTTTATCATCTGCTGTTCGGTTTAAATCTTCCTCAGGATTCACCATACCTCTCTATCATGGGCGTCACGAAGCCAGTACTTTCAGATAGTGTGTAATTCGTCTCTCCATCTTGTATTCTGTCCGCCTCGATTGCGCATGTGATCTCTGGGGATCAATGTTGTGAGTCGTAATGTCTATCAATTGTCTGCCATTCTTGCAACATGACCAGCCCATTGCCATTAAAGTTTTGTGATAGATTCTATGATGTCTCGTACGCCTGTTTTCTCCTAGATATATTGTGTTGTCTTGTGATCTCACTATATGAGGCTGAGCATGATTCTTTCATGTGCAAGCTGCATGCTTCTCAGTATGTGGGTCTGTATTTGGGTCAAGTTCCACATTTCAGCTCTGTGGGTGACTACCGGGAGGATACATTAGTTGTATACTTTCCTTTTTAGGATAAATGGGATTTTCTTGTTTTTGAAGGTTGAGCTTTCACTGCCAAAGGCTTGCCATCCTAGGGTGATTCTTCGCTTCATTCCGTCTTCTTTAGTCTGAATTTTCCTAGAACATGCATGAACACTGCATGACACAAGCTAAGGGGCAAATTTAGTATAAAACTTACATTGTAAATTGACCTCACCACTAAAATCTATTTTTTGGTGGAAATATTTAAAAATAAAAATAAGATGTTTCTTTTTAGATATAAACATATTTAAATTTTCAGCCATCTAGCTCCATTTATATAGCCCGTACATACATGGTAACCGGAAAAAATGCACATCAAGAGATTGGAGCCCAGAAAAGTGTCCATCAGGAAATTTGCCCGGCACGAATATATCAAGGGAGGTAATCTGATATCAAAACACAATAAGCCCATCATTCTCTTATCTTCTTTTATTCTCAATGATTAATTAGTTTTAGGGTTTTTCTTGCACCCAGGCCGTCTCAAATTTATTGAAGGCAAAAGAGCGTCCATTCAATGGGGTTTTATTAAAAACCTTTTGCACAACTTAGCCGCGGTGGTCCCGATTGGAATTTCGATGTAGTGAAGCAAAACAAATTTAAAAACTTTATCGAAAGCAATGATAATACAATGTTTTTTTTCATCATCATCATCATTAGCCTTTTACCACTCATAATCGGTCTTAGACTTCCACCAAGATTCATCTGACCTCTCAATCATGGGCGTTGCAAAGGATGCATTGCTTGTAGACACTTCTTTTTTATGGAGTAAGTGTTGGAACCAATGAAGAGAGAAGGTGCGAACTTATCAAATCTCATTTTCCACGTTTCTGTCTATTGTGTTTTGTTTTTATTATTTTAATTACATTTCATTTCGTATTTTTCAAAAATGTTAGCGCCTCATGTGCCTGTCGTCTCTGCTGTTTCTTCTGGCAAAGAGGCTGTCGAGAGGTTCGACAATAGGAGACAACTGAAAAACAGCAATGAAGGACCGAGAATTGTTTCTATGTCCAACATGATTTAGAAAGCAATACTATTTTAATCGAGCCCATCTGTTTTTCCAAACCATTCGGAATATTCCTCCCTCAGAGTACCTGCCTCCTTGCGTTCTTCTTAATCTCGTTTACAGTCTGAAATCTCTTTGGGGAAATGCAAGAAGTCCTGGGGGAGCGGCAAATTTTGACTGTGGGAGAGATGACAGACTTGGGTGATGCTATATTGTATTGAACATAACCCTCAAATCTACCCTCTTTTTCCTCTCTTGGTGTCACATTTCTAATCATTTGTAAACTAGTTGCAGTAGTAGTTGTAATTTTACCTTTTTTTCCCCTCTAAGATGAAGCATTTTCAACCATTACTAATTTTTGACGAGTATTTTTTTTTCTTCTTAATTTTTCTTACTTTGCTTCATCGGCTGTTGGTTGTTTCTGTCAGGTTTAAACGAACAGAAAGAGAGAAAAAGTGGAAAGCAAACTGAGTCGATATGTTCGTTTGTTTAATACGACTATAACTACTACTGCCGATATTTTTGTAGTAGCGTAGGAATCAGATCCACTAAATATAGGCAACTCTGATTTTTCATGTATAAAACTGATGCTTTTCCCATGGAAAACAAATTATTTGTTTTACCCAATTCTGTGGTTTTATTGTTTCCTAATTATTCTTTTTTAAGAAAATATGAACGGTGGCTGGAAATACACCGGAAATAAATTGGGTCAGAGATATTTGCTTTTTTTCAAACATGTCCATTCTGATATATATATATATATATATATATATATATATATATATATATATATATACATACATGTACACACACACATATATATATATATATATATATATACATATATATATATATACATACATGTACACACACACATATATATATATATACATATACATATATATGCATATATATATACATATATGCATATACATATACATATGCATATATATATATACAGATATATATACATATATATATATACATATATATATACATATATATATACATATATATATATACATATATATATACATATATTTATTCATATATATATATACATATACATATTTGATTTTGCTTGAAGTTTGATTTAACTTTGATTACATAGATTTTTGATTAGAAATATAGTGGCTATTTATAATTGTTTTGATTAAATAAACTCTTGATCAAATCAAAAGTACGTATCTATTCATTTAAGTTTGAACTTACTATTACTATTACGCAATTTCGCCGATTCAGCGTAACATATTCACGAACCCGTACACACAGAGGCAAGCGTACACGCACACACATAGACTGGGGGGGGGTTGAATGTATACAGCATAGCAAGCCGACTTGTCAGCACTTTTGTCCATCGAAGCTGGTCATTTGGTTCGTGTCTGTTTATCCTTTGGCCCGGAAGTGTCATAGGATTGTTTTTCTGGGTTGGAGTAGGAGGGTGTGTATCAGTGGAGGACTCCGACCCAGTTTCGTCTTGCTTAGAAGAGACAGTGAACAAGGACGCAGGGAGTGGGGATAGGGGAAGAAACCGAAATAAATAATCAAAATAAACCCGCCAACTTCAAATAAGGGAAATTAAAAAGTTATCACGGAGTAAAAAATCTGTTGTTTAATTCGACTATCATTTGAACCCTTCGATCACAAGTTCAAAAATCACGTGAAATTCAGAGGTACGTTGATTATTCGAACGAGACGGAAGATGAGATTCTTCGAATAACTGATCCGATGATAAAAAAGAACTTTGCACTGAACACGAATACATGAATAAGTTTGTTTAAAGGATTTGATTCAATCAATAAAACGAATACAAACAGAGGATATCGCTTAAAATTCAAACTTTATTTTACATAAATAAAATCGCATTATGTGACATTTACATGACGAAAACATGGAGTCGAAAATTCAGGGAAACCAGAAGTAATTCTTCATGTGTTGAAATTATTTCAACACTTTTTAAAGTGATAGACTGCGATCAAGCAGTGCAATGACTTCCTTGTCATAACTTTCAAACAGCAATAAACCAATTAACTCAATCACTTGTAAGAAATACGTACACGGGACGATGTCATAAAATCAAATATATACGGGAACTTGAAATCTTGTACTGAGGATCCGAAATTCGGATAATTGGTCTTCAGATAATTGATGTTCCTCTGTATACATAAAAAATAAATGTATCAGTGCTAAGCGAACACTATGAATAAGCTCTTCGTTATATATATATATATATATATATATATATATATATATATATATATATCATTGTATCATCCGCAGACAGCTGTTTCGATGTATTACATCTCTCCAGTATGGCTATAGACTTTTCATTTTCCCATCCAGTACCGCGACGCAGGATTGAAACCTTCGCTTCAGACTCGGAGGCCGATATCCTACTGCTGGGCTACAGAACTGGACGGTCATTAAGACTGAATTGAAGCGATACATTCATTTACGCAGAAATTCCCCATCCACTAGAGTGCTCTATTCCTATGGAAACGCATTGCACACACACACACACACATACATATATATATATATATATATATATATATATATATATATATATATATGCAAATGATAATATTATATATATACATATATATATTGATGAAAGTGACAATTGGAGGGAAACAATTTTTTTCTGTTCACGTGTTTGAGGTTGAGGAAAGAACTAAGGATAATTTTGTGCTGTCTGTTCGTTTCGTAGAAGTAGTGGGTTGTTCGTATCTGTGACGTTCAGAGACAAGTTTGGTCTGAAATGAGAGATGTTCGTGAAAGAAAGGATCAGAGGGTGTTGGTTCCCTGTCTCTATGGCCATTGGGCTTGCGTTAGCTATGAAGGGATAGTGAGAGGAGGGGTCGGGACTGAAATGGTAAGTTCTCAGGAATTTCTTTTTATAATAGAGAGGTGTTGTTTAGCATTTGATAGATAGTTATTGATATTTGTTTCATATTCCCATTTCTTACTTCAAACTCAAGCATATAAATAGTAAAATCTCAACAACGCAAGTTTTTTTCTGGAAAAGATGGCTGGCATCCGTCGAAATGCATCGTAACATGCCCACGTGATAATAATTTTTACCGAGATGTAACACTTGCTTTTTCTCATTCTTCTCCTCCGACCTTTTAATTTCTAAAAAAAACATAACTTTACCTTTGCGAGTAAGACAACAGTCAGGAAACGGAAAACGAACAATCATTTCATTAAAGAAATGTGCCATGTATCCCGTCAGCCATATATATATATATATATATATATATATAGGTTGGTAGTGCTTCAAAGGGGCTAATATACTATTTGTCGATTGCACTGGCACGAAACTCGGGGTCACCGTGAAGCACTGAATTCGTTGTGTATATATAGTGGAAAAAAGATCGAGTTTAGTACTTATATTTCAGATAGATTGCGAACCACAATGTTCCTGTATGCAAACAGATATCGTATCTAATGTGAAAGAAAGGAAGAATGTATTTTACGCCGAGAAAATTGCACTTGAGCAATTTGTCTTTCTGATTGTGGGTTGATATTTCAGGTCAACTGCTATTCTCCATTCAAAATGCAAAAATATCTTTTGTTTCAAAGGCAAGACAAATCTAATCTCTACTCGAGTTGTTGTGAGGTTCGTCAAGATGTGAGATATAATCTTATCTCTGTCGATCAGTGTGACGTCTCGCTGGCCACCTCTCAGTCTCTCTCCCTCTCTCTCTCTCGCCTAACCAATGTGCTTAAAACGTTAAGTATACAATGAATGTATAGTACCTCCATGAATTACGGTTGCGAAATTTGGAAACCAACAAAATGAACTGAGACCCAACTTAGAATCGCTCAAAGATGCATGGAAAGAGCAATGCAAGGAATAACACCAAGGCATAGAAAAGGATCAGAAATGGATTAAAGGAAAGACTTGGGTGAAAAATATCAAACGAGTAATTAAGCAACGAATATGGAGATGGGTGGGACATTTCGCAAGAAGGGATGACATCAGATGAAGTAAAAGGCTGACTGACTTGGAACGCAGTAGGGAAAGACCAGAGACAAGATGGGAAAATAATATAGAGGGTTTTGCCGTTATTACATGACAAGGGTTAGCACAATCACGGTTGCCATGGAAAAAGGCCTTCGTGCAGCAGTGGACATTATGGCTGATAAGGATGATATATACATATATCTGTGTGTGAGGGGGAAGGATGGAGATCTGGCAAAATGTTGTGGAAAAGTTGACAGTATGAAAAGGGGAGAAATACTTAGGACTGCTACGTACATCTCAATTTCTGTTATTGACGATTGTAGTGGCTTACGTATTTTTCACCCGTTGCTGGTTCCGTCAGAGCTCTGAAAGCGAAAAGCTGATTCGAGAAAAATGGTGGAAGTTGCAGAAATTGCCGGTTGACAGTGTGATTACAGAAATTGTTGGGTATAGGTGGAGCCAAGCGTTGTCGTATTTTGTTGTTTTTTTTTTATTACAGTGTTAGAAGGGAAGTGTGTTTCTAATATACGTGAGTTGGGTCTTGAGACAAGTAGATCTACCAAGATTGTTTTGGAGAGGGAAATGAGTGTCCCAATGATAGTAAGTTTAGGAAAATATTAATACGCTTTATAAATATATACTCAACAGTTAAAATTAGAAAACCTAGTTACACAACTCAATGCAATAGGACCATCTACGACTTCAACTTATGAATGTAAATCCAACGCCATCTCAACTTTTTCGACGTTCAACCGAACTGAACCAATAGCGACCCACAATGCATTGTGTTCTGAAAGGCCACGAACAACAACAACCACTTCAAGTATGACTCACATAACATTGCCGAAATCAAATCTAGGATCATTATGAGTTTTCATCCGAGGGCCCTAAGAATATGCAACCCCAAACACTTTAAAAATGAAGAAGAACCAATCAAGAAATCTTTCAGATCTCTCCAGTCCCCTATTTTTGGATACGCTAAACAAGAACAGAAATATAGAAGGACGCATTATATTGCCCAACAATTCAACGACTACTCAATGACACTGCCCAGCAAAATTCTAAAAAAGCTAGGTATACACATCATATCAAAAATATCCACCACTATTAAAAACATTATGGATAAAACACACACACACACATACACACACACACTAACCCACCTCTGAATCAGGCATCTACAAGTTATCTTGTCAAAATAACAACCTTATCTACACATCAAAGACTGCCAGGTGTCTCAAAGAGTGAATTTGCGAACGCTGGAAGGCCTTAATACTGGATAATCACCTAAACATCTTGGTCCAACATCGAAACCTCTTAAACTGCAACCTTCATCCAAAAAAAAACACAAATGATGAAACACGAACACATCTCCAGAAGATGCAGGTACATTGAGTTTGTCCTCATTTCGGACAGCAACAAGATTATCCGACGTCCAGTTAATTCCCGATAGCTCCTCCATCAGCAAAACATCGTAAAACAACATGAAATAACACCTTATAAAGATGACAATAACAAATTTAATGCTGGCTAAAGGTATGATTTCCTAATCCTCTCTCACATACACACTCACACGCACGCGTGTACGCACACACATGCTCACGCATATTCACGAGTCGCTTTAAAACTCCATTGCTCAAGTAGGATGATTCTTTTGCATATATGGTGTCGCCTTCCAAAGATCCAATGATCGTGGAAAAAGGCCAAGCCACACACACATATATATATATATATATATATATATATATATATATATATATATATATATATGTATGTATGTATATATCACAAGATCAATAAAAAAATGTCAACCATGCAACAAAAATGAAAATAATCTATGCTGTATACAATTTAATTTCAAGAATTATTTCACCAGTTCAATAACTACGATAACCAACAATATATATCACGAATCTGATCAAAACTAACCAAAAAGGTGAGAGGCATACGTTTCTCCAAACAATCCTTTGGAAAAACAGATGACTTCCCCACTAGAGAGCCAACAACTATATATACCGAATAAATTCAAAAGACTACCACAGACCCGTAGAACAATACAATTTAGCAGGCCCTGACATCACCTGAGACACTAAATTTACTATCATATAGAGAATTGAAACATCACTTGACAAATGACACCACACAGGCCCTCCAAATACATGAAAATAAAAGGATTTCCTGATTGAAAAACATTTCCCCCAATAATTTCAATAATAAGTTGAACCATTCTGAAAACATTGTATCATACAACTCATAAAATACCAACGAACATACTACATCTACAAATATATACACTTTGTACATGCAATCTTCTTGCTATAACGACACATGTAATACAAACATCAAACGTTAACTATTAAGATAAATGTAAATACTTGATATATACAAAATTAAGTGCAAATACAAGACGCTCCAATTATGATTTTAGATGAATACAAACATTCCTCGAATATAACGAATATTTACACTGTACAAAGTTCTGAGTACTATTTCTACAACTATCATTCGTCTACAA
>OY735200.1:1367500-1385000 GCA_963457665.1 Thysanoteuthis rhombus | reverse complement strand
GCATTCACTAGAGGCGACTGATACAAACTTCGACGCCAACTTTTGCGTTGACAACAAAAAGTCAAAACGACAAATGACAAGGGAGACGAACTGACTATCAATAAATGATATCTATCGTTCAATCACTAACACTACTTCTTCACCACCGAAGCTCTTCCGTCCTAAATCCACCGCCACCAACCTCCATCGAACCTTGTAAAATTGCCTGTTCGGTAAACGTTACGAGACGGTGCTCACAACACGCTAGGGTGACCACGGCACGAGAGATAGTTTTTGCCTGCTATCGCCCGAATGTCATTTTATCTGAGAGATCTTGCTCAATAGTCATTAACGAATTGTGACCTTAGCAGATGAGCGCTTCAGTCAAACGTCTTGCAACTTGTTCACTTGGGCATCGTATTTGACTTCCTTTGATATCAAATGCAAAGTGGATCAGCTGCTCAATACGGCGTGAGGATAAGTGCGGCGTTCTTTAACGTTCGAGTGAGAAATTATCGCCCGGGAAAAGGTCAACAATTTGCCGCACCGTTCATCGTTTCTCCCTCTCCCTCTCTCTCTCTCTCTCTCTCTCTCTCTCTCTCTCTCTCTCTCTCTCTCTCTCAATTTGGTTTTCATCTCTTTCCTCTTCTTATTCTCCCTTCTCCTCTACCTGCATCTTCCAGGCTTTCTTTGGTTCAACTCTCTCCCCGCCCCGTGGTTTCCCCCCTCAGTGCAAGTGATGAATTGCAGTTTTGAGTGGGAAGATTGAGAAATGGAAGAAAGTAGAAATCGACCGAGGAAAGAAACAGAAAAGGAAACTGGATCTTTGAAATCAAAAACTATGACTTCAACGATACACCCACCATCCTTACATCCACATCCGTTTTTTCCTATTTCGAAAAGTGATTTCAAAAGAACAAGTGCGATTACTTGTTGTGGTTGTAGAAGCAGGAGGGAGAGGGGCAGGGAAAAGTTATGATAGGTCACACGAAAATCTGGCTACTAAAAAAACAATTAGCGTAAATTACAGTGAAAGTACAATTAGTATTAACAATCTATTCTGAGGTCTTAGTACATGGTTATTTCATTTGCTAACTGGGTTTTAAATGCGTACATATAATATTTTTAGCTATAAAAGTAGCCAAAAATAGAAAAGTTAGCCGATTCAGCTATTTTAAAAGACAGTTTTATCTTTCAATAACAAATGATACTCAGCGACACTGTGAAAAAGAAAAATGCTTGATACGTTATCTATTGATCAGAATAGGAGTTATTTTAATGACGTCACTAATCCCCCTTCTTTCTATTGTTTATCGTAACTGGACCTAACCGACCGACCGAAAAGCATCTAATAGAGATACTTGGACACACCTTAAAAGAAGTAGGTCTGGTTTGGTTAGTAACTAAATGGAGACTGTCATGTGACCAATGTATTTCAGCAGCATTCTGTGTAGGGGTGATCAATTATAAAAGTAGAAAACGAATAAGTTACTCCTCCCGTTTATTTTTGTTGGACAGTTATTATTATAATGGTCCAAATTTTCAAGAAAACAAATATGGATGCTGCTGCATACGAAATAAGTGATCAATCTAGCATAAATGCACATTGTAAATCGAACATGCATTGACAAACAGACTAGCTTAGAAACTGAAAAAAAAACCTATGTTGTCAGTTTTGGTTGAGGGTTTCTCGAAAGAAAAAACGTAGAGCGAGGGGAAGAAAAGAAAAAGAGAATTCGAGGGCGTAGGGGAGAATTTTAGGAAAAATCAATTGAAATCATACAAGGAAAGGTAAAGAGAGAACAATGAAATGTGCGAGAAAAAATATTCTATTGTCTTAAACATTTCGGTTGATATAATCCTCGGACTCTTCGTTTTGTCTGAATTTCTGTGATGGCAGTTTTGAATGGGAAACACGAGAAAAAGAAGAAGAAACAAGAAATCGACTAAGAAACCAAAAACAGAGCAAGAAAATTTGGATGATTTGAATAGAAATGAAAATAAGAAAATCGAGAATCGAGTAAAAAAGAAAAGGAAACAGGTTTGATAAGTCACTCAATTGAAACCGTCTGCAATTTTTAGCAGTGTTGGGGGTGAGCAATTACAAGGACTGATTAATGAATGTTACTTCTTTTGCCTTTTAGTTCGGTAGTAATCACTAAATAATGAGTGATTTTTAATTTTTCAGCCCTTTAGCTCCATTTGTGCGTCTTCACGCGATATCTATATATATATATACATATATATACATACATACATAGTCAGTCAGACAGCCTAACAGACCATCTTGAAAACTGGGAGAAAAATATGTTGACAGTTTTGGTTGACTATTTCTGAAAGAGCTCTCGCGGAGTGGAGTGAAATAGGAAGAAAAATTATTGGGAATTAAGCAAAAATAACACTGAAAATGAACCATGAAATTTGGGAGAAAAAAAAAGGGGAAATTGTATCAGAATTTTTTGACTGTTTCATCTTTCTAATTTTTTCACATTTCAACAGTTTTTTTTTCGGCCTTCCAGCTTCGTCTGAAATTTTGAAATTAAATATCTAATTTATTTCATCTGACTATTTTTTTCATCTTGCGTATTTTTAACACAATAATCAAGCCGATATATTCTTCGGTCTTCCTGCACTGTCTGACATTCCTTTATTCTATCAAAACAGCTTTGTTGCTTTTGATCCAATATTCCAGCTGATTTATATCTTCAGCATTCATGTATTGCTTGATAATCTGAGATTAAGTATTTTTCCTTCCTTTTGAATACTTGAATAATAACAGTCAGGTATGGCAACATTATTTATATACAAAGTGACGCTGTCCAACCCATTGCTTTGGGATCAGATAGTATCTGAGCTCTCATTGAAAAGTGTTACACACACGCACACATATATAGTGGAAGTAATTTGACAATGTGGAAATGAAAGATTTTAGTACAATTGTGAACTTGCGTCTACATTTATGATGCATTTGGCATTGCAAAATACTGGTGCAAAACATAGCTTTGTACGTGTTTGGATATAGTACTGATGTAAAACAAAAAAGTATATATCAAATTTTAGGTACAGTTCTACAAGCAATGATTTATGATGAGTTATGCCTTTGCTAGAGTTTTCAGCATTTGATTAGTACTTCAGAAAACGCTGACAGAAGTACAGCAAAACGCTGAAGTCTATCTTTATGAAAAAAAAGCCTTTAGGATGTAATACACTTGTGCTAAAATCGTTCACTTCCAAGATGCACCTACTTTGAGTAAAAGGAAGTACTGCTATATTGCCGATTATAATTATCAAACTGATAAGAAAGGCTGGAGAAAGTAAGTAACGATATTTTGTATTCGATCATTTCACGTCAACTGTTAACCGTGATCGTGTAGAGGTGAAAGCAACATTTGTGGCTGCGGGAACCGAAGTCCAAACCCTGATAACAGCAGTCGAAATTAAAAGTTTTACGAATAGATGGCTAAATTAAAAAAACCTGTTAAGTCGTTCAGTATCGGCATTTTACAAGAATTTTTCCGATAGATTCATGAAGGACATAACTTAAAACGAACTTTTCAAGTGGATCATTTCTTCACATTTTGTGAACTTCTCGATGACCATTCAAATAAGTTACAATCAAGTTGCATCCAAAAATATTTATATGTGAGGATAAACAACAACCTGCTAATGTGGAAAAGTATGGAAATCTTGGGACCAGCTATATAAAGAAAATTTAGTACCTAGGGAACACCCCAGATTGAATCGGGGACCTCACCATCTGAACACATAGTCTCTACCACGGACGTATAGCCCAATGCTAATCATTTTAAAGAAGTGAACTTTTTTTTATCGACGTCAATGGCTACAGCCGTTTCCGAAGAAAATCATGTACTGGAGGTTTAAAAAGGCACTCCTATCTCGCCTAACATCATGACCGAAATGATGAGGGAGACTGGAGTGGAAAATCAATGACATCATGTCGACTGTTAGCCATGATCATCCAGAGGTTAGAACCACCACGTTGTAAAGATATGCAATTTTTCCATCTGATGCTGACTGCAGTTCTTAAAGTACTATCGTGTACTAAAATTATAAACAGGCATTCCTATTTTCGGATAACATCACTATCAAACTGATGAGACGGACTGGAAAAAGGTACTAACAATACTATGCCATGAATCTTTCCAAGTCGAACGTCAGCCGTGATCATCTAGTGGTTAGGACCTGATGTTGTGGCCGTGGTAACCCAGGTTCAAATTCTGGTCACGGCAGTCGCATATTACTGCTTTTCTCATAAACGACTAAGATTGAAATGAGCTGGGAACATAATCAATACGGTAACTTTAGAATTATATCCTCAATAAATTTGCAATAAAACTAGCAAGACCATTCTGTTAGATTTTGTGATCATTCAATTCAGTTATAACGAAATCCTATTCTAATATGACTATCTGTGTGAATAAACAACAAGTTGTGATGTGAAATGCATTGTAATCTATATACCAACACTATGATCAAAACACTGTGCTTAATGGACATCTGGGTTTGAACCAAAGACTTCTCGATCTGCAGTCGATTGCTCTACCACTGAGCTATATCTTCTTATTCTAAAGTTTAACGAAATACAATTTTTCCATTAGATGCTGTCTGCAGTTCTTGAAGTACTATCGTGTACTAAAATTATAAACTGGCATTCCTATCTCATATAACATCACTAACAATACCATGCCCTCAATCCTTTCATGTCGACAGTCAGTCATGGTTAGGACCTGATGTTGTGGCCGTGGTATCCTAGGTTCGAATCCTGGTCACGGCAGTTGCACGTCACCGTTTTACTCATAAACAATTACGATTGAAATGAGCTGGGAAAATAATCAATAAAGTAACTTCAGAATTATATCCTCAGTAAATTTGCAATAAACCTGGCAAGACCATTTAATTGAGTTACAACGAAGTCCAATTCTAATATGACTATCAGTGTGAATAAACACAATTTTGAAATGCATTCCAATCTTGATACCGGTACTATAACGAAAACACTGTGATTACGGGACACCTGCAGTTGAACCGGGGACCCCCCAATCTGCAGTCGAATGCTCTACCACTGAGCTATATCCCCCTACACTAAAGTGTAAAAAATGCAACTTTCAATCTGATGCTGACTGCAGTTCTTGAAGTACTATTACGTACTAGAATTGTAAAAAGGCATTCCTATCTTGCATAACATCACTTTTAAACTAATGAGACGGACTGGATCAAGGTACTAAAAATACTATGTCATCAATCCTTTCATGTTGATTGTCAGCCATAATTGTCCAGTGGTTAGGACCTGAGGTTGTTTCCGTGGTAACCCAGGTTCAAATTCTGGTCAGGACAGTCGCACATCATCGTTTTTCACATAAACAAATGCAATTGAAATGAGCAGGGAACATAATCAATGCACTTACTTTAGAATTATATCCTCAATGAATTTGCAATAAAACTGGCAAGATAATTTCGTTTGATTTTGTGATCATTCAATTCAGTTACAATGAAGTCCCCTTCTAATATGACTATCTGTGTGAATAAACAACAACTTGTGATGTGAAATGCATCGAAATCTTGATACCGATACTATGAACAACACGCTGTGCTTAGGGGACACCCGGGTTTAAAAAGGGGCCCTTTCGATCTGCAGTCGTATACTCTACCACTGAGCTATATCCCACACTATAAAGTGTAAAGAAATTTGATTTTTCCATCTGATGCTGACTGCAGTTCTTGAAGTTATATTGTGTAATAGAATTATAAACAGGTATTCCTATCTTGCAAGACATTATTTTCAAAATGATAAGACAGACTGGAGAAAGGTACTAACATTATTATGCCCTCCATCCTTTTATGTCAACTGTCAGCCGTGTTCGTCTAGTGATTAGGACGCCATATTGTGGCCGTGGTAACCTAGGTTCGAATCCTCCTCATGGTAGTCACACATCACTGCTTTTCCTATGAACGACTACTATTGAAATGAGCAGGGAACATAATCAATACGGTAACTTTAGAATTATATCCCCAATAAATTTGCAATAAAACTGGCAAGACCATTTTGTTAGATTGTGTGATCATTCAATTGAGTTACTACGAAGTCCTATTCAAATATGATTATCAGTGTGAATAAACAACATTTTGAAATGCATTGCAATCTTGATACCGGTACTATGATCATCACACTGTGCTTAGAAGACACCTTGGTTTGAACCAGGGACCTCTCGATCTGCAGTCAAATGCTCTACCTCTGAGCTTCATCCCCCTACTCTAGAGAGAAGAAAAATGCAAATTTTCCATCTGATGCTGACTGCAGTTTTTGAAGTATTATAGTGTACTAGAATTATGAACAGGAACAACGAGAGGGACAATTGAAAAGGCTGAACTAAATAAATTGATAAAGAAAAAACGAAGGGAAGACTGCAGATACATGACGGCAGTCATCGAATCAACTCTTCTGAAAGGTCGGGGTTTCAAAGTTATGAACAAATTCCTCAACTGAGGACAAAGGCAAATAACTAGCACATTCGAGGAGAATGGAAACCTAACAACACAGAGAGACAGGATCGTCGAACGTGCCAAAGAATTCTACCAAAATCTTTATTCCTCCGAACAAGGACTACAAAACAATGAACAAGATACGCAAAACGTGGGCAGTCAACTCGAGGACTTCCCAAATGCAATCCCGTAGGAGTTGAAAGGAGCCATTAAACAGACGAAGAAAGGAACTGCCCCTGGACCAGACAACATCACCATCGGCCTACTCCGAAAATCAGGCAAAATCATCACTAGGAAACTGGCCCTTATCTTCAACTTGTGTTTAAAACACAGTAAAGTCCCAGAAGATTGGAACACTGCTATCATAATGCTTTTATACGAAAAAGGAAACACGAAAAACCTCAATAAGTATAGGCCTATAAGCCTACTCAATTGTGTATATAAACTTTTAACAAAGATCATCACCAACTGGAGAAAGACCGACTGGATAAAGTTACTAACATTACTATGCCCTTAATATTGGCAAGTCCATTTCATTAGATTTAGTGACCATTCAATTCAGTTTCATCGAAGTCCTATTAGAATATAACTATCAGTGTGAATAAACAACAACTTGTGATTTGAAACGCATCGCAGTCTTCATACTGAGACTAAGACTTAGACACTGTTCTTAAGGGACACCCGGGTTTGAACCGGGGACCTCTCGATCTGCAGTTGAATGCTCTACCACTGAGCTATATCCCCCTACTCTAAAGTGTAAAAAATGCAACTTTCAATCTGATGCTGACTGCAGTTCTTGAAGTACTATTACGTAGTAGAATTGTAAACTGGCATTCCTATCTTGCAAGACATCACTTTCAAAATGATGAGACTGACTAGAGAAAGGTGATAAAATTACTATGCCCTGAATACTCTCGTGTCAACTGTCAGCCGTGATCCTCTAGTGGTTAAGACCCCACGTTGTGGCCGTGCTAACCTAGGTTCGAATCCTGGTCACAGCAATCTCACAATAAATCTTTTCTTATGAACAATTACAATTCAAATGAGGAGGGAACATAATCAATGAACTGACTCTAGGGATATATCCTCAAAAACAATTTCAATAGAACTGGCAAGTCCATTTCGTTAGATTTTGGGATCATTCAATTCAGTTAGAACGAAGTCTTATTCAAATATTACTATCAGTGTGAATAAACAACAACTTGTAATTTGAAACGCATTGCAGTCTTCATACTGGAACCATGACCAAGATGCTGTTCTTAGGAGGCACCTGGCTATGAACCGGGGACCTCTCGATCTGCAGTCGAATGTTCTACCACTCAGCTATATCTCCCCACTCTAAAGTCTAAAGAAATGCAACTTTCAATCTGATGCTGACTGCAGTTTTTAAAGTTCTATCATGTACTAGAATTGTAAACTTGCATTCCTATCTTGCATGATGTCACTTACGAATTGATGAAACTGAGTGGAGAAATGTGCTAACATTACTATTCTTTCTATCCGTTCATGTTGACTGTCAGCTGTGATTGTCTAGAGGGTAGGACCCCACGTTGTGGCAGTGGCAACCCAGGTTCGAATCCAGGTCATGGCATTCATTTCTCATTGAAACCATTGAAATATGATGATAAAAAAATCAATGCATTTGCTTCAGAATTAAAATTTCAATATGATTGGCAAGACCATTTTGTAAGATTTTGTGATCATTCAATTCAGTTACTACGAATTCTTATTCTAATATGACGATCAATGTATAAAACAACTTGAGATGTGAAATGCATTGCAGTCTTGATACTGGAACTATGACTAACGCACTGTTTTCAGGGACACCTGGCTTTGAACAGTGGAACTCTCGATTTGCAGTCGAATGCTCTACCACTGAGCTATACCCCTATACGGTAAATTGTAAAGAAAATTAATTTTTCCCTCTGATGCTAACTGCAGTTCTTGAAGTACTATTATGTAGTAGAATTGTAAACAGGCATTCCTATCTTGCATGACGTCACTTTCGAACTGATGAGACAGACTTGAGAAAGGTTCTAATATTACTATGCTTTCGTTCCTGTTATGTTGACTGTCAGCCCTGATCGTCTAGTGGTGGCTGTGGTAATCCAGGTTCGGTTCCTGGTCATGGCAGTTGCACATCAGCGCTATTCTTATAAATGACTACGATTGAATTGTTTTGGGAAGATAATCTATACAGTAACTTTAGAATTGTATCCTCAATAAAACTGGCAAGACTATTTCGTTATATTTTGTGATTATTCAATATAGTTACAACGAAGTCCTATTTTAATATAACTATCAATGTTAATAAACAACAAATTGTGATATGAAATGAATTGCAATCTTGTTTCCGATACCATGAAGAAAATACTATATTCAATGGACACCTGGGTTTGAACCGTAGACGTCTCGAACTGCAATTGAATGCTCTACCACACAGCTATATCCCAATAATCTTAAGTGTAAAAAAATGTTATATCTACATTTGATCCTGACTGCAGTTTTTTAAAGTACGATTTTGTACTAAAATTATAAACAGGCATTCGTATCTCGCGTAACATAACTATTGAACTGATGAAGCCGCTTGAAGAAAGATACTAACTATACTATGCCATCAATCCTTTCATGTTGAATTTTAATCTTGGTTGTGTAGTGTTTAGGACCCCACGTTGTGGCTGTGGTAACCCAGGTTCCAGTCTTGGTCATGGCATTTGCACATCAATTATTTCCATGTTGATGACTCTGTTTGAATTGAGCTTGGAGAATAATGACTTTCGGTATTTAAGAAGTTTTATTTTCCATAAATTTGTGAGAAAACTCGCAGTATGTTTTAATTCCTTTTTGTGATCATCCAAATAAGTTACTAGTAAGTACTATTCCACCAATCATTTCATGTCGTCAACAACTTATTAATGTGAAAATGGATTTAAATTTGATTCTCTTTATATGAACAAACTTCACTACTTTAAATACACCTGTGTTTGAAACTGGGACCTCTTGATCTATTGTGGAATTTTCTATTACAGTACTATATCCTTCATCTTTCACTTTGGAGAATTGAAGATTTTTGATCGATGTCATTGATGACTACTGTTTCTGAACAGCTATTGTGTACTCTAAGTGTAAACACTGTTATCTTGCATAATGTTATCATTGAGCTGATGAGACCCGACTGAAGAATTAAATCTATGTTATTTGCCTTTCACGTCGACTGTTAGCTGTGATTGTCTATTAGTTTTGTCAGTGGTAACCTAGGTTTGAATCCTGATCACGCTATTCGCACATCAGCGCTTTCTATATAGATGATTACGTTTGAAAACAACTTTGGAATTTCAGAAAATATCCTTGATAAATTCATAAAACCTTACTTCAAGTCGATCAATATTATCTGTTTTTTGGACTTTCCAAAAGTTTCTTATTCTTCCCATTGAAATACTGAAGCAATGCAATCTCTCTAAGAATTTGTTCAACAAGTAAATAACAAGGTGCTTTTCCACAGACGAATTTGCTCGAGTTGTAAGTTTATCTCCTGATACTGAGGCCTTGTGTCAGGCTAAGCTGAGGTAAGTAAATATTTATATCATCTCATGTACTGATAGAGTGGTGTTGTTCGTTTGGCATAGTCTGATAGGGTGTGGCCACCCCTGTAGAGGAACAAGAAAATGCAGCGAAGAGAGCGCTTATATTTTGTATTGTCTGATGTGCACCAACCTTTTTAGCGTGTTATTTGAAAGTAGATAAGTAGGTCTGTACCAGAGGCTGTTGTTGATGTTTCCTGTTTGAAAGTTTACACTGTAAACAATACCGGTCTAGTCAAAATAAAGCTGGCGGCCTCTGCGTCATATTTGCTGGTTGCTCTGTGTGTAACCCTTGTTGTCTGAATCGCTGAGTGGCCGTCTCAGGACGATGCATTGTTTATTCACTTGTTCTTGTTAACGCCTTAATGTAAATTCAGAGCCAGAGAAACGGACACACATATGAAAGGGAAACTATTTTGTGGGACACATGCCTTAGATCGTATCTGGGTAAGCATAGGCCTGCTGGACTGATTTAGTCTGTGGCACCTTCATTTTTTGTAACCCAGTTTTGTAATCAATACAGGCACGCATTTAAATTCGAATCAATGTAGCCCAACAAATCGCCCGACCAACCAGCCAATTGGGCTACAGGTTTTTCTCTCATTCGGTGTCTTTGTATCTGTGGGTGTCTCCGGACGCCCCGTTCACATTTGGGGGGCAACAACCTTGAAAATTCGCACAGTGTCTCTTGAGGCTGCTGATGTCATTCTGGACCAACACAGCCTAGATAAAAGATAATTTCAGACTTCTTCTTCTTTTTCTTTTTTTTTTTATAACCTTAGATAAATAACTACTTTTTATGTACTCTTTTAAATAATTTTAGAAAATGTTTCAAATAATTAGTTCAGGTACACGCGTGAGCTACGGTGATTCATTTATGTGGAGTATGAATATCTCATATACCTTTTCTCAGAAAGTCAATTTCATAATTCACATTGTAAAATTAATATTGTTTCAGCTTCACAAATTAATTTTGAAATAATTGTAATTCATTTATTTATCTAAGATAGTAATTACGTATGCTTTCTCTTATTCGATCGACATTCTTGAATTGAATAAGTGACCCGAAGAAAGATGAAACATACTTATATGACTTGCTAGATGCAGCGATGGTTTGGATCACAATACCGAATTCCATATTTCCGAAAGATGAGAAACCCCAAAAGTTGAAATACCGTAAACACAATCCTGATGGGATAAAATCCAAAAAATATAATTCAGGAAAAAATAACGAAAAAGGGTTTTTTTAAAAACATTCATTTACAGTTTTATAAAGAGATTTATTTGAAAAAAAAAACAACAACAAAAAATAAACAATAAAAACAAAAAAAACATTCATCTGAAAACTTTATTTCGGGTTTCTAATCTTCATTATTTCAGCATTTTGGATTCTGGATATTGAGGTTGTGTCTTTCGTGATTTTGATAGTCACTGCAGCAATTCGCTAGTGGAGTGAGTTCGATTCTCACCGAGTGCCCCACTTTGTGGTCTCGTGTCCGACGAAATAGTTCGTTAACCACATAGAAACACTTGTTCTGAAATTCTCAAGCATATATTGGTTCAGTCCATTTTATAACAATTGAATAAACCTCTCTTTCCGTGTGTCAGTAAGTGTATGTCCTGAGGTTACACGACATCAACAACTGGTCATTGTACGAAGTTGACATTCTCCAGGGTCAGCAAATAAGGCAGCGCAGTGTCGAATTTGAGGTTTCGGGGGTCAGCAGTTCTCAAGAAATCTATGCATGGTGATTACTCGACGACTGGCTTTTGTACAGAGTCAACATTCTTCAGATCTATTATTCAGCACATGAAGCAGTTGAGTGCATATTTTGAAGTGTTTTGGATCAGCAGTTACCGAGAAATATAATGAAAAGAAAAATAAACACTAAAATCTATCTGCATTTAGATGTAGAAAATCTAAATTGGCGACGCTGAAGAGAAGTAACCAAAATGACTCGAAGCCGCAGTTTCGTACGACAAACGGAAAATTATTTCACGTGAAAATTATAGCAGGTGACTCCAAGCATCATAAAGCCAGGCTCCTCCAAACAATCACTTCTGGAATGGGCACTGTCCTAATCTATTTTAATGTATTATCGCAACTTTTCTTTTTAACTTTAACTTCAACTTTTCAACGTTATCTTAGCTCTACCAACGAAATTGGAAGGGATTTGTGTATTTATGCATACCTGTTTTCCACACAATACCTCCTAAAGTTGCTGAAATTTTATTTGAGGAGGCCAGGCTCTGAATAACAATTGATTATGTATTTTGATGGAACTTGGATATATTTTTGAGTGCGAGATTTTTTTTTCATTTTTTTCCATGTATCTATATGTATTTATTTCTGTTTGCATCATACGCCCCATGGATCATGACCCATGGACCCTAATCTGACCGGGGGACATTGATCTCACACTTTGCACGTTATAGTTTCTATTTGTCTTCCCGTTTACGCTTTCATGCTCCCGGAATTCTGGCTCTCTGTCTCTTGATATGACTCTCGGAGATGAATCCAACTCAGTGCGCGTTTTATGGCTTCCTAGTGTGAGTTGGAGTAACTCGTACGTGTGAGGGGATCGGCGTTCAGGGAGTGGGGCATTTAATAGACAATTAATTGGAGGTGGTTGGTCTCCTCTGGGTGCCCTGGGGAAATGGGATTACTTTGCAACGTAGCCTAGGTATAATTGAGGACCTGAAAGTTGACAACCATCATATGGCATCGAAGAGTCGGTGTCTGAAAAAGTATGATGCCTCACGTCAGAGAGGCGTTCCCCGACGCTGCACCCCCATATTGATCATGAAGCGTGGGGTTAGAATCAATTTCTGATATATGGAACGTTCCAATTCGAAGTGTCGTAGAAATTTGATATATTCCTCTACCCACATGGACGTACAAAACTCGACCCTGTGTCACTTTATACCCGTGTGGGGAGGGGGGTCTTCATATAATGTCTCCGTAGTAGGACAGAAAATAGATATAAGCTTCTCTGATTTTATGTAAGTATCAAACATACACTAATGGAGCTAAGGGGATAAAAAAACAATTCTCCCTTCCCTGCTAAGGAAAATAGGCTTTCATTTGGGAGTTCAATTCACAATGTAAGTTTCTGCCAAATTGTTCAATGTTCATAATCATAGTCTGACTGTATTCATGCTTGTAATTCAAAAACATCACTCTTCTTTCTATGACCACAGCCTAGCAAAAGGCGAGAGGGGTTATCAATTCATTGATCACCTCTTATTTCAATTCCCCAATTGGTTGCCCAGAAATTTTGGTGACGAGACGGTTTCTTCTTTTTCTTCCAATAAAAATACATTTACTCAACGATGTATATTGGTACAATTTATTCTAACATAAACAACCCATTCAGATTCAACGAGTATCGTATGAGGCGTCGATGAGGACAGTTATTTGAAAATGCCCCCCTCCCGGGGCCCTAATTGGAGAGGAGCCTCAAATTTATAGTATTTCTACTGCCATCCAAACGTATAATGAATTGCAATGCACATCTGTCACGTTCTCGTCATCAGTGACATTTGGTAACGTACTTATTAGAGAAAGTATGGTATGTTACGTTAAACTTGATAAATTGTAATCTTTACTTGATTTTACTTTTAGATTTGTATAATATTCAGGAAATACTGTACATAAAGGTGACAATACTGCGCTGCATAATTCTTTCCATATTTTATAAGAATGATACAATAACATTATTGCCATCAATGTCTGACATACATGAAGTGCATATATAGTTTTTTTTGTTACATACATGAAATGCATAAATAGTTATTGTTGTTATTCATTAATTAAGTGATAGTACAAGTCTATACGAAGACGTAGAATTGAAGAAAGTATACCACTACATCTACCAAGAAGCAAAGAATCTCACTAGGTTGGCAAGCTTTGGGCTGGGCAAGCTCAACCTTCAAGATAGAGATAATTCCACCAGTGACAAAAAGAAGGGTCTGCGACCAATGCTTCTTCCCGAAAGTTACCTAGGGAGCTGAAACGTGGAACCTAACCAAAAGATTGACTCCCAAACTGAGAACCATGCAACATGTACAAGAGAGTATCATGCTCAGCCTAACATGGAGAGATCACCAGACAGCACAGAATATTAGCGGAAAGACTGGAGTCTGAGATATAGAATCTAAAAGAAAACTTAAATGGCGATGGACTGGTCATGTTGAGAGAATGTCAGTCAACCACTGGACATATCGATTCACAACTTAGATCCCTAAATATCACATGCAAAACTGGGGCCGACCAAATGTGAGATAGTGTGACAAATTAGATAAGTTCAGAAAGTACTGGCCTCGAGACGCCCATAATAGAGAGACGTGGCGAACCTGAAGGAAAGTCTATGTCCAGTGACAGACGCTAAAAGGATGATGATGATGATGATGGTACCTCTATTTATTGCAATTTATACTTTTTCATCAAATCTCATTATATGTTTAAAGGTGGTTCCTCAAGCGCCTAAATCTCTATTCATCTATAGCTACACAACTGGATTTTGTTCCCACCCTGTACTAAGATGTTATTTGAGTCTTGCCCGGCTAGATATAATCCAAATACGCAGAAACGCACAAATGTGCGCGAGCGGATGCTTGCAAACGGTGACCCTGAACTCTCTCACCGATCTCCATAACACGTGGTAATACTACAAACCCCGTTATGTTATGAAATGGAAAACCTCTATTCGGCCGAGGTAGATATGTGGGGCAGTAGTGGTTAACGAGTGAACGAGTAGAAATGGGGCCTTTTTTTCCATATTTGGATTAGAAGATTACGACAGAGGGAAAAAAAGAAAATCATGAAAAAAACAGAGGAATAAAGAAATTCGAGCTCAATAGAATTAAAGAAGAAATGAAAGCAAATATAAGGCAGATTTAGAAAAACAAACTTGTTTTTTGTTATTTGTGATTTGCAACTTCGAATTCAGAGAAAAGTGTCAGTTCTTTAGACGGTGATATTGAAGTACAAGTAAACTTTTTTAGAATTCACCCGGACCATGGACATCCACTGCCGCTTTTCCAGAGGGGTGGGGACAAAATAATATATATTCCAGTTGTGAAGGATACATTAGTAACTTATCTTAGAGGCACGAATAATATCAACGAAGAATAATACAATTTTTTTTATTAGGGTACATTAAGATGGGTTTGCATGAAACAGTTGTAATAAATGGTCTCCATTTCGATCCTATCGACAATGGAACAACATTGGAGCGTCCCTTCCAGAACACATACCTGGGTGAAGTGAGAGCAATACGCCTCGCATCAGTGTGGCGGTAGGAGCTACCGAAAGGATATCAGATATATTCTTCTCCTAAACTGGTGACCTTCCCAATACTCGATAGTCCAATCTACCCAGCTGGGGGTGGGTGGCATTAGTATGAAGAGAACATAATCAACCCCAACCGGAGTTTGAACTCGGGTCGCCGATTCTATTGTCCGTGACACCAATAGCATTTCCATAAACTTATTGTATAGCACCATAATCCTTTAAACTTTCCAGCCCTCGGCACTCTGAGTGAGAAGGCCTGATCCTGGGGAACGGGGAGGCAAAAACCTTGTTTGTCCTATTGCCTCAAGACCCAGACTCTAATTGCTTCATAGCTTTATAGGGACATTTCAGCTGCAGATATTTCGACCGCGGGCGTTCCGGCCTCGTTTTGTTTTTGATTTGGCTGTTTTTTTAAATTCATTTCTGCTTTTCTTCCATGAATTCTCTTGAATCTTTTTGTTGTTATTGTTGTTGTTGTTGTTGTTGTTAATTATCATTTATGCGCCATTTTTAACATCGAGTGAGTGCGGCTATGTCATTTTCACACGTAAAATCACTCAAGAAAGTTTGAAAATAAATCTTTCACTATTTTGAGATAAACGAATCTTGATAAATCTTATTTGTCTTTTATATAAAAATGGATAAGCAAGAATTAGCTATTAATTCTTCTGAAACAGTTTTATGAAACACTAAACAACATACATGCCGCCTCCGTCTATTTCACATATCGAACGGACTTAAATAGAAGGAATGTGATATTTGAAGCCGAAACAGGGGCAGCTGATGTCGTAGCCAGCGCAAATAAGCAAAGAGAACTGTTTTTGGGGTTTGTTTGTTTTTTAACTCCGATAATTTCAATTGTATGTAACCATTTGGATGAATTATTTTTCAGAAACCATTGACGATGGAGTTTTCGGTCAGTTTTCTGAATGTTTCGTTGATTTAAAAAAAAATGTTTATCTATCAATAGCTCAAATCTAAGTTTCAAACCTGCCCTTTCATTTTCCCCGATCGCTCGATGTCATATTTGTTATTGTTCTTGCGTACACTAGATGCATATGTAGTAGTAATATGATCTTGATTTTTTTCATCAATCAAGCATTGTCAGCCATGATCAATTTTTGACCAACATTAGTTTTATCTTGATTTTAGTTGCTTTTGAATAGACAACGCAGAAAATATAAAATCAAGATGATATTACAACTTAACAATTATAGGGCGTGGAAAATAAAAGAAATATCCATTCCTCACATAAATCAATAACCGTAACCGCACGTGTAGCAGAACTAATTTGCTTGAAAAATGTCTAAAATTATCTGATGGCATTGTTGGTCCAAAATGACTATAAAGACTGAAAAAACACGTTTTTTGGAAGAAAACGTTTTTAGATTGTCTTTAACCGTTTACTCATGTAAACTTTCAATCTTGTAGCCCCAAGGATGCGACCAGGAACGTCTACATACACACAACCAAACGAGTGTAGAGAGAAAAATCTTCAGACCCACAGCTGGATGGTCGAGCATACGATTTGTGGGCCTACAGTGATCCGATATGACGTCCAGAGATCGAGGGAAAATGAAGGGATTGGTTCAACGTTTCGATTCGATCTTCTGCCAGTCGTAAAAGTTCCAGTATCTCAAGCGGCATCAGACCTAGTACGAATGTTCTGACTTTCTTTGGTAAATGGGACAGGGGTTCGAGTCTCACAGAGTTTTCGACTGTTTCCTTATTACCGTAGAATGACGGCTTGAGTGAATTGTGTATCTATACTCAATTCAATGGTGGTAATAATTTAGCAATGTGAAAGTGAAAGATAAGAGAACAAATGTGTCACTTCGCAAAAAGATATAATCATAGAAATAGGCTTGATTCATTTCACTGAACTTTTGTCAGCATCTTCAAAAGAACTCAGCGATGCAGCAAACTGTAGCTATCTAGCTGTTCACACTGCATCGATTTTCTAAAAAAAAAACAACTTCTTGACATAATAAGAAGTACATGTTTGATTTTCCAGTCCTGTAGCTCCACTTGTGAGGCCTGTGCGCATGCTGCATTCATAACAAGTCAACCAGCCGGACCAACTGGAAAAAAACATGTTTACAGTTTTAGTTGACGGTTTCTAATAAGATTGAAAAGTTACACA
>OY735200.1:1312500-1362500 GCA_963457665.1 Thysanoteuthis rhombus | reverse complement strand
TGGGTTCAGGCATGTAGGTTGTTGTGTAGACATTCTGAGTTTACACAAACTGCTTGTGGACCAATCATATATATATATACATATATATATGTAAATATATATATATATATATATATATATATATATATATATATATATATATATGAATTTTAGAAAAATCAAACTCTCCTGAAAACCTGCTATAAAGGATAATGTCCGAAAGTTTGAGAAATTCACGAGAAGGTTGAATCGACAAGGAATGTCGATACTATTTAATGAAACACACATGCGCGCACGCGTGCACACACACACACACACACAGATGTACATATATATATATATATATATATATATATATATATATATATATATATATATATATATATATATATATACATATATATATATATATATATATGTAATATGAACAGTAGGAAGTGAGACAGACTGAGGAGCAAAAGTGTATGGAAGCTTGGTATATTAATCCGTAAATGTTTTCATTGGCGAGCTAAACATGTTTCGGGAGGTATTCTCATCTTCAATATCGTGTGCTGTGTATTTGTGTGTGTGTGTGTGTGTGTGTGTATCATCAAGCGGTTAGAAATTTACAGTGGAACATAAATTCACCATCAGATGCTTCGCTTAGTGAGCAAAAATTGGGATCCTATCTTTTAGGGTCATTCTGATGTGTGGGACTTCGATTAGTCTGTGATGAAGTTCGTGCTTGATATACATATATACATATTTATGTGTGTATGTATGTGTGTGTGTGCGTGCGCGCACGTGCGTATGTGTTTTCAGAGGTGGCTTTATATTATTGATATATAATTATATTATGTTATATTGCCAGCCTGATTTGTACCACATATAATGTGCGTATATATATATATATATATATATATATATATATATATATATATATATATATATATATATATATATATATATATATATATATATATATATATATGTGTGTGTGTGTGTGTGTATTAAATAAATCTTCATACTTATCTTATGTTGTTGGATTTTTCATTCAATTCAATTCAAATAGATTTAGACATAGAAGTATCCAATCACTTCCACTCTTCCATATCTGATTTTTATCATTGATTGATTCGGCTGTTCCGAAAAAATACCGTGCCATCCCATCTTTGTCCATTTTTCTTGTGGTCACATTTTGGTCAATGAAAGTATATTGCATGATTCTGAAAACATATCTGAAAAAAAACTGAAAGTATGTTTCATAAGTGTATTCTCAAATAATTTAATCCGCTTCCTTTCAAATATATATTTTCATGGACTATATATAGGCCTTCACGTCTCTTAAGAGAGATAACCTCAATGTATTATGACGACCTGTGACGAAGCCCCGGTTTCTATTGAACGCGTCAGTCTTATGGCTAGTCAAGATCAGGACTTAATTCTTACAAGTCATGACTATACCCTTAGAGTATACTTGATTAGCTGCTGAGTGCACAGTGTAATTTGCTCTAATGAAGAGTACCCACCCTCTTCACTTATACTGCGAATCCAACCACGGACTTCCTGTGTGTGAGGTAGGCATGCAAACCTTTACACTATCCGAGCGGACCTCTAGAGGCCTTTGTCAAGATGAGCGTCGGAGGGGGCAGCTTTTTCAACGAAGAAAACTCCGAAAGGAAATGACGATGATACAAATGAGGGCAATAAGATAATGAAAAAAAATCACACAACGAATTAATAACGCAAAGAATATGAATACCTTATTATAAATTTCAAATATTTTATCAAGACGTAAATGGCGATTAAAAAAAATGAAGAACATATAAAATTGTTTTTAGATATTTTATATCAGAGTTGATTTTTTTTCATACAAGAATCGTCTTTTTTTTTTCAACAGTATTTAGGTTTAAATTCAAAACCGAATATTTCCAAAAAACGTGATATTTTCCCAAGAAATGAATGTCATAATCATTCAGAACGTCCCAAAACTCAAAAACGGCCAAAGCTATGACCATTAAATGTTCTATGGTTATTAACTGGATCCCAGAGCAGATTCTTAAAGAGTCAGTTTTCGAAGACTTTCTCCAAAAAAAGGTGTGGGTCGGGGCTTCAGTAATAATAGTCAAATTTTATGCCGCTTACTTTGTGTCCTATTAGATACATGCTTACCTTATGATTTACAATTTTACTAATGTTTCTCGAAGTACAATCGTGGGTGGCAGCGCAGAAAATGCGTCCAATACCTCAAATTCAAACCCACCTGAGATTGGCACCAATATCCTCAGTAACAACATGTATATGACCCTCCCTCATACCTATAGATAGCTTTTGGTGATATGAGTGACATCACTTCGATTGTTTCTTGCCTATGAATCTATTTTGCATCTCGCAAAACTTTCAAGAACTATCGAACACTGATATTTTTATTATGTTAAGCCCAGACAAATATGACTGAGGCCGTAGCCAGTGCAAAAGTGTTATTTTACTAAATTCAACACGATTGGATTTCCATGTTGATATTTTTTTGATTATTTCTGGAAGCTATATACTTTGTTCGCAGATTTAAATTCATACCGAGTTTTCCCTCTTCAAGGGATCAAAAGTGAAAGAAAACTTATTCTTCACTTTCAAGAGCCCTATAAGGACTCAAAAATTGAAGGATTCCCTTAATCAAAATTTTCCACGACTTTGAGGTGTCAGGAGTTAGGGGAGCATTTTTTTTTTTTTTTTTACTTTTCAAATTAATCGTAATTTTTCGGTTATTCGTTCGATGCCAAAGTTAGTTATCTCCCCTTATTTATCTTGAAAAAGTTATCTTTCTTTAAGCGAGCCGCTCGAATCGACAATTACTGGAATATACGTCCAAATAGCTATAAATGAAAATTAGGAACTTATGGGCCTACAATCTTATCTAAGCAGACTAAAATGTTCGTCTTTTCAATGTCTGGTTAGTTTCTATGAAGACTTATGAAGCTAATTGTCGATTGTAGGCGTGAATCTGTGTCGACGAGTAGGCGGAGAAAATGTTCAGCTCTCTTCTCTTGTTGATGAGGACGAGATAAAAAGGATCTTTACAATTCTTTTTAGTGATTCGCTCGTCCCGTCCGCTGGAAGTATTTATCAAGTGTAAACTGACTCTCCAAGTAACAATAATAAAAACGCTGAGGCGTGTACATAGTGAAAAGAGGGAAGGTGATCAAGATACGTAAATACCGTTCAGAAACACTTGATCATTAATCTTTCTGTATAAGTCACGTTGTCAGTGGTCATTGTCGTCAGATTTAGATCCAGGTAATTAGTGTCGGTCTGATTGTCCTCTTTGTAATCATAGACGATGAGTGAGGTCTGAGGACCTTGAAACTGCAAGAGTGCCACAGATCTAGGGGCGTTATATTTATCCAAGAAAATCTATAAAAATGATTTAAAAAATCTTAAAAATAATGTAAAAAATCCAAGAAAATGTAAGGACTTCAAAGAAATAATCCAAAAGGATTCCAAAGATAATTTAAAAAATTATCTAAAAAGTAATTGAACTTATTAAATCTGAAGAAATAATGTAAAAATACCTAAAACAAAATCACAGGGGCGCAGTCGAACGTAGCGCTGCCACTGGTGTCATCCAAGCGAACTCAGGAAGTACAATCCCTTCTGGTTTGTTTTCTGTACTCATGGATAATGGTGGGGTGGGGGGTCACCCTTTCATTTTCTGATTCACATTTACTGTTTTAGCGGGTCCTCGCGCTCAAGAGATACATGGAAGCGACCAGACATCATGGTGTGTGAAGTGGGTTCCCACCTAGAAATCTGCCCATCAAGAAATTCAGAACCCGGAAAAGTGAACATATATATATATATATATATATATATATATATATAGAGAGAGAGAGAGAGAGAGAGAGAGAGAGAGAGATTAACGCTTCTCTATTCAGGGTTGAGCACTCTTTTAGTGAGGTAACTCACCCATTGTAAGCTTATGCAATGCTCTTCCATGGGAATAGAGCACACCGGTGGATGGGGAATGTATACATAAATAAATACATCGCTTAAATTCGGCCTTACTGACACAATATATATATATATATATATATATATATATATATATATATATATATATATATATATATATAAAGAGAGAGAAAGAGAGAGATAGATAGATAGATAGATAGATAGATAGATGGTTAGATTCATTCAACCTCACTTTTTGATTAACCCACTGAAGTTCGTTATTCATTTGTTTCACTAGAGTTTGAGATTTACGTGAACCAAGGAATTTAGTGTTAATCCCATTGATTTACATATTCATCAGATTTTTAGGATTCACCCAATATCAGTTGAAGTAACCGGAAAAAGATCCGATCTAGAAATCGCCTTTTGGAAGACTGGACCTCGGAAAAATGTCCCTCGGGAAATCCGCCCATAAAGAATTTATTAAGGGAGGAAAACTGTCCATCAAAATATCGTTCTCTCATTTCTTACCACTTTTAATTTTTACATATATATTTTTTTTTTCACATACTGGCCGTCTCGAATTTCTTTCAGACACTGTATGAACGTATAACTAACCCATTGATTTTTTTCGGCTAAATCTGCTTCCAAAATAACTAAAATCGGCTAAATCTTTTTCGCTCCACCCTTTAACTAAAGATATTGAATATATATGTTTTGTGTTAGCTATAAAATAAAACTAAATCGGCTAATTATTTTGAAAAAAATGAATTTCTGACATATGATATAGCAGATCTTCATCGATCTGATAGGGAAAATCAGCTAGATTTAGCTGAAGAATAGCTAATTTGGCATCATCTCTGACTTGGAGTAACGAAGGCTATGAACCACTGGTTGAATAATGTAGTCATTTAATCAAGAGGAGTTGGTCAGTCGTCCACTATATCAAATTGGCGATTAGAGAGTTGATCTTTTCGTTTTGACTTACTCTCTCCCCTTATCAGCGTGAGCCGGGAGGCGACAAAGAATGATACTACGATAGATGTGAGGCGTCTGGGCTAGGTGACTAATCGACGAGTCACCTATAAATTATAGCAGTAGACAATTCGATTCTGTTGTGATAACATCCTTCAACAGAGTCCAGTGCATGACCTGGCTATCCAACGCTTCGTTCATTTATTTAGCCCTGAGTTAGGAAGGCGGGACATCACTGATTATCTATCAATTAGAAACTGTCAACCAAAACTGTCACCTAAAACTGTAAAAATAGTTTTCTCCAGTTTTCAAGTTGGTTTAGCTGGCCTTGGATGTATGTATGTACGTACGTGCGTATCAAGCGTACAGATCACACTAAAGGAGCCAGAAGGCTAAAGATTAAAATAATTACTTTTTATCATGTCTACGAGAAACGCATTTTCTTAAAATCCCTTCTACATGGGTTTTTAGTTGGTGATCCAGTTTGCTATGTAAGTTTATGCTAAACAGGTCCTTAGTATGCACCTGGTTGTTCGAAAAAAATAGACTTATTAGTGATTGCTGTCCAACTGAATACGAGAGAAGTAAGTCACTCATTGATCATCGCTTCTTCCCATGTTTCAATTGATCACTCCAAACACTGCACACTGCCAAAAGTGTCTGTCTCTCTCTATGTATATATTATTAAGACATGGATACATGATCCGACAGAAATGGTTATAAAATTGCGTTTTATCACATTATATTGAAACTATATTTGATATGATCTCCCTTTATTACATGGTGAATGTCTCATTTGGCCTAGACAACGTAAATAGAATAAACAACACGATTTATAATCATTTCTGACGGATCTTATATCCATTTCTTGATAAAAATAAGGTTGAAAGAAACAAGATTAAGCGAGATACATTCAGTATGGAGCAAATGACCAAAACAACAATATCTTTTTTTTCACCTTTCACCTCCCTGCTGAAACTTAAAAAATGTTGAGAACTAAAGAAATGAGTCTAGTGAAATAAAATTGTATAGTGAAATTTATTCAGAAGTATGAAACCATCAAAGTACGACTTAGCATACACAGGATCTTATTAAATAATTGGAAGAAAAGACCAGTAAAAGAAAATCCAATTAATTTTTAAAAAGTCAATAAAAACACGAAAAGAAATAGAATTACATACCGAGACAACAGTGAATTTTAAATTCAAAATACTTTTGAAATATGTTTTGTTTTTCCCATTTTAACGTTTTTAATAATTTTGGCTTTCATTTCATCGGGATATTTTTCATTTTTGAGATATATTACGTTTTGAATCCATATCAATAAATCTTCTAAACTAAAAATGATTCATGAAAGCCTGACACACTAAAATTTTGAAAAAATATTCTAAACTGATATCCAATATCCGAAATTTCGGTGCCTTTTAAGAATAAATAATTTTCTTTTGTGCCATTCATGTCGTGTGATAGTTTCAACAAATAGTTTCAAATTTATAATGAACTCCACATGTTTTCGATGTGTGATTTTTCACTTGTCATGTTTTTGTTTTTCGTTGTCGTTTTCTGAATTATCAATCGTGTTTTTCGTAAGTTGGAGTTGTTACCCTTGGTTTATTGAAAAAGCTGTTTCCCTAAGACGCCGAGTTTGACATTTACCCTTGAGGTCTGTATAAATGTACGTGGGCACACACACACACACACACACACACACACAGACACACACACACACACACACACACACAGAGGCTGACAGTTATCATTTGTAATTTTTCTCTTAAAAATTTGAAAGGCTCAAACAATTTCTACGTATTTTAGAATCATCTGTCCAATGAACAGAATTGTTTTGTCTGTTTCTCTCTCCGAAAAAATGGACTCTTATACTTGAAGGTAACAATTGTGCTGATAGAAAAAATATCTCCTGTCCAGTAACGTAGCTACAAGGAGGGAAGGGGGAGCGTTTGTCCCCCCACTCACCCAACTCAGGCTCACTTTTCAGGTGTTGCCCCATCTCAACTCTTCAGTTTCCTTGTGTGAATAAAAGTCAGATGATTTTTTTAGATGCATCCAAACACATCTCAATAAGACGCTTTTTCGTCTGTCGGTGGGTCAGTTCTGACTAAGTTAATCAATAGAAAGAAGAAGAAAGGAAGACTAATGAGGTCATCAAAAGAACATCTATTCCGATTTTCCTTTACTAGCTGCTATGGTGTCATAATAAAATGTTGGATGTCCGCTTCTTTGAATTTTAAAGAAGCCAGAAATTGCCCTGAAAAACTCCAAATTGCCATTTACGATGAAAATAGAAATATACTATATATCTTTCAGTAATGAGAATCTATTGACTCAGAAAAAGGCCACTTATTCTTGCCCCCCCCTCTCCCACCACTACTACGACGGATGGTGGGTGCATCGTTGAACTTATGGTTCTTGTTTTCCAGTGTTTTGATTTTAAAATCGAAATAACAGTCACGTACTTCCTTCAAAACTGCATCTTTCCTGTACCCTGATCTTAAATATACAGCAACAATTATGTTCTTCTTCTAAAGCTTTATGGTCACTGTGTAACCCATTCCACGTATAATTCACAAATCAAGTCATTCCAACAGTTTTACTTTTCATCAACTTGAAATCTCTCTTGTCACACCCATAAAATAAATACTTACATAAATGAATAAATAAATACATCCAGTTAGCCACTCAATAGACACCATCAAGTGAGTGACCTGCGTCTTTTGGTAGAATGTGTCGTTGGGGGTGATCAATTGAAACATTAGTAAAAAATGTGTGATCATTTAATAAGTGACTTCTCTCTCTGTTTGTTGATCAGTGAAAAAGTCCTCTCAACAAATAACAAGAAAAACAACAGAATAAGTGTGAACGCTGCTGGACACAAACTAAGGAGTCAATTTAGCATAAACTTACTTGGCAAATTCCTTACCGCCAAAGATCAAGATAGGGGAGAATTTTCATAGAACAAAAAAATTTTTTTTTTCCCTAGAAATATGCGCATATCTAAATTTTCAGCTTCATAGCTCCATCTATATAGCTTGTACGCTTGATACATACATATATGCAAAGCAGAAAAGTGTCCATCAAGAGATTGGAGCCCGGAAAAGCACGATTTTATCAGTGGAAAACTACCCATAAGTTGCCCGTAATTCTCTTATTTCTTCTCTTGCTTAATATTTGTTTTTAGTTTGGTTGCACACTGGCCGTCTTGAATACTTGAGGAAGAAAGAGAGAGAGAGAGAGAGAGAGAGAGAGAGAGAGAGAGAGAGAGAGAGAGAGAGAGAGAGAGCCCGAGCCCATTCAATAAGGCTTTAAAATAAACCGTCCAAACAAATTACCCACTAATTGGAATTCTTAACGTGAAATGAAAAAAGAATAAACAAGACGAAACAACTTTTTCAAATGATTCGAAACAATAACAATACGAAGTTTTTCTTCCATGAATTTTCTCATTACTTTTCATTTCAAATTGATATAGATTTGTTTATCTGGGTTCTTTTCACATACTGACCGTCTCTAATTGATCGAAGGAGGAAAAGGGTCATTCTGGATATGATTTACTGCTGTTTTTCTTTCATGGGTTCTTTTATTTCTCTTCATCTTCAATTAATAATTCTTCCTCACACTGGCCGTCTCAGATTGTATTCATAACTTGAAAACTGAAGAAACCTATGGAAACAGTTTAGATGACAGTTTTGGTTAACGGTTTCTAAAAATGCTGCCACAGCCACACCCTGGAAGCAATTGGTGGGTAAATTTCAACATTCATTTTCCCAGCCAGCGACCATAGTGGTCTACTCGTTCAAAAACTCTTACCGACAAGTTCAGTCCCGCGACATAGGCGTCCTTTCTGCCACCTTTCTAGCTGGAGGGTGTGGGAAGGATAGACTCGGAATACGTCTTGAGTGGCAATCATGTTACAGGATGGGGGTTAGGGGTAATGAGGATAATGCCCTGTCTGACCCATCCCCTTTCGGACGCCTATTTTCCGCTGGTTCCTTTATTATAATTTATTGGTTACTGACAGATTAACCAGCTAGCCGAGACACCTTACAACGATCGTAGTATCATTCCTTAACGTCTCCGCATACCCGTCTCGAGCTGATAAGGAAAGTGTAAGCCAATACGAAAAAGTTACTTTTTTTATCGTTAATTTGATCAACTGCCCGATTGACCAACCCTTTTTAATTAAACGATGATCCAATTCTGAGTTAGATTAAACGATTTAGCGTATGTATATGTGTATATAAAATGTGCGTACGTGTGCGTTTTATTACTAAAATGTGTGTCTGTGTCTGTGTGAGTGTATGTGAGTGAGTGTATATACGGGGCCCGGCACTTGGGGTTCTTGATTCCACGAATAAACTCAACTTTGGCGCTCGCGAAGTCTAGTATCATCTTATTAGAAACTGTAAACCAAAACTGTCAAGATAGGTTTAATTTTCAAGCTGGTTAAGCAGGCTATGTATTCATGTACGTATGCATCACGCGAACGGACCACACGAATGAAGCTAAAGGGATGAAAATTTAAAGATTTAATACCTATTATGTTCTTAAAATCGTTATTTTATTATTTCTCCTCATCATAGTTTTTCAGCGATTACTACCCCCAAAGAACGAGAGAGGTGACTAATTCATTGATCACCCCTTCTTCGAATGTATTTAATCAATTACTCTTCACACCACATGCTACCTAATGACAGTGGTTGTATGACGGTTTCTATTGAGCGATCAACCAGACCTGTATAGTCTCATTTGTTTATGTTTTACTTGGAGAAAAATGAGTAAATAAGAATAAAATGTTTATCACAATGATTAAATACTTTTCATTTGCCAAATCTTTCTTTTAGTTTCACCGGTATTCAATTGTCAGATATTCCTGGGGAAAGTCTGATTTCATATCAAGGACAACCCTCATTTCAATATTTTCATTCTGATTGAATCATCCATTTCCCCGTTTTTTCAATTTGTATCTGGAATGCCCCACTGTCTCATACTGATGAGAAAGGCCCTCTGACACTTACTGCACGGGGCGATTGCCTTTGTTGCCGCTACTTGGGGCCAGCCCTGATGAGGGATATATTGGGGACCCCCGCCAACGGACTAAAAAAAGTATTTCTTTGCAAATATGAAATTGATAAAGGTTTTACTATGTTTTGCTATGTTTACTAGTTTTTACTATGAATTCATTTTTCAATTTCCTATACTATATCATAAGAAGAACAGACTTAATAATAACACATTTTTTTTATTGCAATAAATGAAATAAGCCGAGAAGATACCATGCTACAATGCCTACGTTATATAAGATATTATTCGTTTCTTGTCCGCTCAAAATGTGTTTACAAAACCAACGATCAAATATTTGTACAAATATATCCGGCATTTGACTAGTGAATATAAAACTTACAGGAAATCTAAAATGCTCTTTTCACAACTTTTCAATTACTTATGGTAAAATAGTTTATAATGCGTCAACCTTTTATCTTAATTTCTTCTTTTGACATTGAAACAAACTCAAATTTCAAAATTTCTATTCATGCTGGCAGATATTTACATGTGATGACACATTGAGGAACTAACCCACGTGTACATACATACGTATAGACGAATATATCTATGTTAACTGCATACATATATAGGGGGAGCTGGGGCACAGTGGCTCAGAAAAAAAATTAATTGTTGGTAGAAGCCTAATTTTGTCAAATTCCCAAACTGGAGTAAACTTTATTTCTCTACCGTAACAACAACAAAAATAATCCTCACATAAATTAGTGTAAAATTCGTACTGCCCTACCGTGTTTTGATCTCACAGCCAACTGACTGAGATAAACTGACAAGTCTTGGATATTAACAAAAAAATTTCGTACTCATACGCTCAAGCTTATTTCATGCCATTAAATGATTGAAATTGCAGTTATCATCTTCGGTAGGAATAGAAGTCAGGAGTGGAGATGGACCTTGCAACAGCTAGTTTTGTTATTCATATATTTGGATAAAAATAAAGAAAGATCTATTATGGTTTCGGTGAAACAAGATACGTGACGATAAGAAAGTAATATCTCTTTAAGTTAGCAGGTGGCAGGCATTTAACTCTTTAAAGTTAGTTTTAATCCACAGTACCCCAGCCTAAGTATACAACAATTCATCTCCCGGGGAACAGAGAATTAATATAAGATTGAATGATTCAAAGAAGTCCAATAGTGAAACTAACAACATATCTTATTGAAGTATTGTTGAGTTTTAGACTCTTTTAGAAAAAGTGCCCTTAAAAATCTCTCCAACATTCATTCAGTTTGCCATACTAAAGGAAAAATCAATCCCAATATCATATTCACACAGTCTCTAAAGCAATTCAAGAAAAAAGAATGATACAAAGATTAAAATGTTATTTCAGTTTCTTAGTGAATTACAATCAAATGAATTGACACGATGAATTGTAATTAAAAGAAATGAAGTAGTTCAATCCCAGAAGTGACCCACTGTGCCCCGATTCACTGTGCTCCACTCACACGTTAGAGAAAGATAACCTCATGACCCTAAAGAGCGATTATTGCAGTTAGAAAAAGAAATAATTCTCCCTCAATCCTAATTCCACCTCATACAGCACAATTAGAAAATTCTGAATTATTGTGGCTCCACAGTAAAAAAGAATCTCTGAATATTACGTTTGACTTGAATTTTGGTCATTTAAGTTGCACACTGTTCAGCAATGCTCAAGCAGGCAAGTCTTTCAAAAAAAATGATGGATGTTTGATTTGAAAAATGGAAGTAGGAGTCATTCTTATGAGTATTCACATTTGTAATTAAAAAAAATCATATTGATTCACTGTGCCCCGTGATCCACTGAGCTTTAAAAACAAAACGAGCCCGAAACGTCCTGGGTCGGAATATTTACGACTGAAACGTCCACGACCGAAACACCCAAGACCGAAACATCAGGGCTGAAACCCGCTCGATGGAAACGTCTGTTTACCATACACACTATGCGTGAATAAATAAGCCAATCTTAGTTTAGTGGGCATTCACAGAAGGAGTTAGCAATTAATTGGGAACAATATCAAAAGCTTTGTATTTATCGTAGATTTTACAAGTATGAGATTGATAGGGGAGTTTTTTGTTTTTTTGCTAAGATTTACGGTTAGGTTTCTTTCTTGTAAAACGGAGTTGTTGCTGCAGCCTCAAGCTCCACAGTGTATTGCTTTTACCTTCGAATGATGGATCCCCAAAGAGTACTGATAGGATTGGCACCAATAATCTATCTCCAGCAACACTTCCCCATTCGATAATGGGTCAGGCGAAATTTCTGATGTTTGTGATCGATTTTTCAATTTTTTTTTCTTAATTAGAATGTTAAGAAAACCTTGTAGTGTTCTGTTCCGTAACTCTTTTTGGTACAAGTTCCCTGCATTACATAAACAGATTTTGCTATGACAAGATTGGAAAGAAATACTCTCTCTGGGAGTTCAGACTTTTCCTTTATTTACAGTAAACATTTCTAAACTTAGGGCTAGGGCCGGCCTCATGCCAATTAGACCAATTATTCCGAATGTGATCCTATGCATAAAGGGGTCCTGCGTCAACGTAATCGACTCTATCCTACACAACACCGCGCAACGCACACAGAACATAAAATTGCAGGTTTTACAGAAACGGTTAAGATTAAAACTTTTTCTAAATTTTTGAAAAGTGTGTTTGTTAATGCTGTTTATATTTTCATTTTTCACTGTATTTTTTGCTAGTTGACTTTTCATCTAATTTAATGTACTGTATTGCAGATTTGTTTTTAATGGTGACCATTTGGAAATCAAGATGGTGTCCGCAGCTTTCGTCAAATTTTGTGTATCCTGTTCCCATATAAAAGAACATTAAATATCCATCAGCATAAAAATCCAGCAGTATGCAAAGTTTTACAATTTTTACCCATTTTGAACGATTGATTTTGAATTGTAGCCAAAAAACTGTTTGACAATTGAAACAGTATTAGAACTATTACGGTTGTAACCGGACGTCGGCTGATGACGTCAGCTCACCACCATTCTATTCTTTATTTTTGATTTTTAGAAATTTAATTATCTGGTGTCTCTGTTAAGCAAATGAAATCATGCATGTTTGTGATATAATGGACTAAACCAAGAATAGCCGAGCTTATTGTCTGACGTCATAAACGGAAATCGGAAATTATCTTTTTACGATAAGTTAATTTACTTTTTTAAGTTCCGGATTCAATTTGGCTTCAATTGTTTTTATGACATGTTTAGTAGCACAGTAATGATATGTATATGTATATACATATATATATATAATATATATATATATATATATATATATATATATATATATATATATATATATATATATATATATGTTTGTTTTTATTTTCAGCAAACGTAGTACTTTTAATTAGATTAACTAGTACCCTCGCCCGAACGAAAAAAAATCAATAAAGCTCTATAAATTCATGCAGACCGTCACTGTGAGAAATTTTGAGGAGAGTCATCAACATTCCGACTCTTTTCTTCATCTTCGATTCAGTCACAACATTTCGAACGATTCATTTCTGCAGCCTCCTTCAAGTGTACCGCAAAGGTTGCAGAAATGATATTTACGAGCGTTACATTTCAAGTGTACATTTTCTGTTTTGAAACCTTTTATATATATATATATATATATATATATATATATATATATATATATATATATATATATATCATTAGTGCGATGTTGTGGGGTGGCCGGCCGATAATAGAATGGACTAGGCCTTGTATAAAATAGTGCAATGTGAGATGAATGAGTGACACCACTTTGGGTGTTCGTCGATATAATTCTATTTCACAAATTGCAAATGGAGAAAGTAGAAATATCATCTGGTAAATCCGAGTAGTAACGACTGAAATCGTTGCCGGCATAAGGGTACTATTTTCTCACTATTTATTCCTTCCACGTTTTGTTATTTTTTTTCTTTTATAGGTAACTATTTGGCGTTGCTTGAAGGATAGATAACTGAATAAGTATCACTCCTGCCCAATCCTCGTTTCTTGACCCTCGAAAGAAGGCTAAAAAAATTCTTCCTTGCTTTTGAGCCCAAAAGTAAAAAGAAAAAGTTCCAAAGATTTGACATTTAGAGAAAATAACGTTCCTCTTGATTTTGACCCATAAAAATTGAACAGTTCTCCCTTGACTTTCATCTATAAAAATGAAAAAAACAACAAAAAACTCATTTCACTTCGATTTTGACTCTTAAAAGGGAAAAATGAAAGTTCCCTCTCGAAGTTGGCCCCTAAAATTGGAAAGATGGCTTCTATTCGACCCCCAAAATTGAAAAATTGTTCACTCTCAATTTGATCCTTTCAATTATAAAATATAAGTTCCCTATAAAATCAGCATAACCACCAATCCCCAAATTTTGTGTTCTGGAAAAAGGATTTATTAATGAGATGAAGCGTTTAGTTTCATCGAGAAAAGAATCTTATCCCACAAATTTCGTGTTCTGGGCAAATGAATGACACGTAAAAAAAAATTTACCGAAAAATAGTGTCGTCAGAATATGAAATCATGTAAAATAATCTTTCAAAGAAATGTGATCAAAAGAATTTACTTATGATATAATTATGATAATATGGCGTTTTTCACTCGGACACAAGCTGGCGGTTCAGTTCAACATTACGGTTATATAGTAAATAGAAACTTCCGTCTTAATTCCTTTACGCATGTTACGAATCAGACATTTTGCAGTCTCTTATCCTGCACCTTTTAGGAATACCTTGAATAATAAACCTGTGGGTGCGTTGCACAGTTTCTGAATAGACGGACATGGACACACACACACACACACATATAAATATATGTGTGTGTGTGTGTGTGTGTGTGTGTGTGTGTGTATGGGTGGGGGTGGGGGTGTATGGGTGTGTGTGTGTGTGTGTATGGGTGTGTGCGAAAACAATATGAAATGAGAGAGACTCAGGAGTAAAAAATAAATGGAGACTTTATTTGTTAATTAATTCATAAATTCATCAATTTGTAAGCTATACATGTTTCGGCAAGGGGTCAATAGCATGTGTGTACCTTACAGGGGTTTAAGGGATATATATATATATATATATATATATATATATATATATATATATATATATCAGGTTGGTCGGTGGTTGCCAAAAAGGAAGTTGTGTGATGTCACTAAAAGGTGTGACGACATTGAAATAACATTTCCCGGTCAATTTTCTTTCCAGCAACTAATGATATCATTAAGGATCGTACAATGTCAGCATTTTCGAATAAAAAAGTAGACAAAATTTGCAAAAAAAAAAAAAACGTTAAAAGAATGGCTATTTACGATTTTATTGAAAATAGTAGTTGCTAAAAATATTTCCATATCTTAAAGTTTTATAAATATGGAAATCAAGTTACCTCAGAAGATTTCGTAATTTTCATCTTCCTAACACTACTACTGATGGATTCAACGTGGCCCCTTTCTTCTTTCAACATAAGTCTTTTCCGTGTCCTCTGGAAAAAATCAACCTGCATGCAAGGTTTTAAACTTGTTCGCATTCTGAAAACAATGTTTCAAAATCTTCTTTAACGAAGGCACTGTTGTTATATTAGAACTTTTAAGGTTGTAACCAGAAGTTAGTAAGTGGATAGATGACGTCAACTCATGGAAAGCCTATTCATTTTTTTTTTAAATTTTAAATTCAATCATCTGGTGTCGCTGATAAGCAAATGAAATCATATATATTTGTCATATAATGAACTAACCAATTATGTGACGCCATAAAGTTCAGTTATGAAGGATTATCCAATAGATTTTACGACGATTTTATTCACATTCCTCAAAAGTCAGAATCAGTCAAACATTAGTTGTCTAGTGACATCCTTAGTAGCATAATGATAAGTATATATATATATACATATATATATATATATATATATATATATATATATATATATATATATATATGTGTGTGTGAGTGTGTTTTCTTTTTTCAATTTTCTCCAATTTGAACTGGTCTCCTCATCTTCAACGGAGTTATGATGTTTTGGCCAATTCATTTCCACGGCCTTCTTCCGGTGTACCGCAAAGGACGCTGAAATAGAATTTTCAAGTATTCTGTTTGATACCTTTACCATTTTTTCTTCTACGAACCGCTCGAAGATGAGACGGATGTCTCACAGATTTTACATTTTACTCATGAAGAAGGCCGTAGAAATGAATCGAAGGAAACGTCATGACTATATTGAATTTGAAAAACGATTTCAAATTGATGATAAGAAGTGATAGAAATTGGAATTTGCGTTTCTTTAAAAGTTTTCATCGCCACAACAGTTTCATTTTATTTGTTCGATTTTTTCATTTGCATTAGGGAGGGGTGCACTGGCCGAACGGATGATAGTTCGGAGAACAGAATTAGCGAACCAAGTTTGAATTCCACCTTAGGAAATTTGTGTTGGATTTTTGCTAATACCTTTCGGAGATGCATAGATCTTTTTTCTCCCTGTTCTACGTAAAATAGAGCAATATGAAATGGGTGAAAGATGCTACTTTGGTATTTCTGGCATTATTTCACAAATATCAAGTATAAAAGTGATCAGTTAAGCCGAAACAGAAACGATCGGAGCTGTCGCTAGCTCAAGGGTAATAATCCCTTCGTTCGTGTGAATACATCCCCAGCTCTCTCTCTCTCTCTCTCTCTCTCTCTCTCTCTCTCTCTTTATTCTTTTGATTATTTTCTAGGTAATTGTCAATAATATTTGGTATTGGCTTTGGGAGAGATGATTGAAAAAATAACAAAGCTGTTTCCCCTCTGAAAAAAATGCAAAAAAAAAAAAGGTTTTTCCTTACTTTTGACTCTTGAATAGAAGGAGGAAATTCATCTTTGATTTTGAACCCTAAAAGTAAGAAGGAAAATTTGACATTTAAAAGTGAAAAAACTCTCCTCCCGATTCTGACACCTGAAAAGAAAACGTAGCCCTTGACTTTTACCGATAAATTTGAAGAAAAATAATTTTACCACGATTTTGACCCTTTACATTCAAAAGATAGGAGTCCTCTCTCTCTCTCTCTCTCTCTCTCTCCGTCTCTGTCTCTGTCTCTCTCTCTCAAATCTGTGCATTTCAGGGATAACTTTGATCATTGCCTCTGGTTCGTTACAAACTTTCGTATATGTATATACACATATATGATGAGCTAATATTCATTTTATTGATGGTTTAATCATTTGTTTGGGCTCAAATAGGGTAATCTCATTGGTTAATTCAATTTCCTATCATGACATTGAAATAAGAATTATGTCATCGAAACTCTTAAGAATCTATGTCTGATCATCAAAGATTAGAACAATTTTGGATGAGTTGAGACTTCAAAAAAATAAAAGTATAAAATATTTCTATTATTAACAAGTGTTCCTACGTATACCATACCTCTAACTGTTGTAGCAAAAATACTATATACCTCCTTGAATAAAATAGATGCAAATTACAATTCATAGGTAAGTCCGAGTGGCAGTTCAACATTAGACTTTTCAACTATGGACGCAGAATCAAATCATGGAAGCACCCCATATATTTACACTTTCACCCCCGGACATAATTTTACCAGACACCAGATTCACAATCATTGAAAAAGAAAATACACCTACAGACATAACAAAAATTCAAAAAAGATATGAAGATATGTGAATCAACAAATTTGAAACTCTCTCCCCGAATGGACTTACTACTAAACTTAGCAGTCCTAACCACATAGAGCTCTAATATCATAACCCCCTTCTCATAACAACTTCACATCCACACTCTGCCTGCCCTTATGTATATCCAATATTGGGAATTTTACAGTCACAAAGACCCCTACCTATAAAAAAATCATTTGTATCGTATTTCATTCGTATAACTCAGAGCCAGCAGATATTCCATGATCTATAAGGATATCACATATGGAGTTCCTTGACCTCATTACCCCATCTTCAGTACTATCCTCAACCTACCCACACAATCTAATACTAAACCACTACCCTACAACTCTGACAGCTTATAGCCTTTCCAAGACTCTCAATTGTAGCTAATTCCATATCCTGCAAAAGACCAACACAGACTTCACTAAAGACAGAACAAAGTCCCACACATCATGAAGATCGTAAAGGAATTTCAATTTTTGCTTCCAAAGCAAAAGATCTAATAATAAATTGATTTGCTATAGAAACCTTTCAACGACTGAAAGATACGCATATCCATACACATCACACTACTGAAAATGGGAACACCTCCCAAACATATATAATACACCATTTACGATTTTACTGAGAGTAGTACTTGCATAACTAACAAAGATATTCGATGTTACTTGAAGGAGAGATAACTAGAAAAACAACACCGTTTTCCCAGTTGTTAGCCCCTGAAAGAAAGACAGGCAATATTTTCTCTTTGCTTTTGAAGCGTAAAATTGGAAAGAAAAAGATTTGAAATTTACAAGTTGAAATAACGTTATTCTCTATTTTGACCCTTAGACATTGAAAACGCCCCTCTCGACTTTTACTTATAGAAAAATTCTCTGCGATTTTGACCCTTAAAAATGAAAAATAAAAGTTCCCTCTCAATGTCGACCCCTAAAAGTGAGAAAATGCCTTCTCCTAATCAATGTTCACCTCTAAAAATGAAAAAAATAAAAGTTCCTTCTCAGTTTTCACCCATGAAATAAAGTTCCCTACATAATCAACATAACTGCCCATCTCCAAATTTTGTGTTTTGGGAAAATGATTTATCCATGAAGTACAGTCTATGGTTTCATCGAATGACGAATATTCATCGTTCTCTTTCTGATTCTACTATCGATGGTGGATTTATCCTTGAGCTTGTAGTTCTTCTTTTTCAACCACCGTCTTTTCCAAATACACATTTTATTTGACGTCTTTGGTTTTTATAGATTGGTTGAAATTTCATCTCATTTATTGTACTGTATTGCAAATGTGGTTTTGTAATGATAGCCATCAAGAAAGTGGTCACAGCTTCCGTCACAAACTCTCATATATATATATATATATATATATATATATATATATATATATATATAGAGAGAGAGAGAGAGAGAGAGAGAGAGAGAGAGAGAGAAAGAGAGAAAAAGAGAAAAAAAGAGGGAGGAGCAAACTAATATTAATTTCGTAATTGGTTTATTTATTTATCTACTTGTTTGAATTCAAACATGGCGATCTCATTGGTTCATTTAATGTCCTACTATGACATTGAAATAAGCATTATGTCATCGACATTCTTAGAACTCTATGTTTGATCATCAAACATTAAAACAGTTTTCTTTGCCAGCTGCTAATGATGTCATAGTACAATTTCCAATGTCCGCATTTTTGTATTAAAAAAAGATAAAACGTCTCAAAATGGCCTTTTAGAAATATCGTTGAAAATATTTTACCAGTATGAAAATTAATTGACTCCAAAAAGGACTTTAAATTCCATTTGATCACCCTCCCCCTTCTGATACTACTCCCATTGATGGTGGATTTATCGTTTTGCTTATGATTTTTGTCTTTTCACAAATATCTTCTCCAAAGAGACATTTTATTCGAGGCCTTTAGATTTGAATGATTATAATGGTTTCTATACGTTAGTTGAAATTTCATCTAATGTGATGTACTGTATTGCAAAATTAGTTTTCTTATGATGGTCATCTTGAAATCAAGAAAATGGCTTCAGCTTCCGTCAGATCGTGCGTGTCCGTTTCTTATATGAAATATCTTTAATAAATTCTTCTTGGATGGAAAGTTTTGCACTTTTTCTCTAATTCTAAACAACTTGTGTCAAAATCTAATCTAAACTACCGTTCTACTGGTGCAAAATAGCATTAAAACTTTCAAGGTTGTAACCGGAAGTCGCTTGATGACGTCAACTTATTGCAAGTCTATTCTTTATTTTTGTTTTCCAATTATTCCATCGTCTGGTGTCGCTGTCAAGCAAACAAGATCTTGGATGTATGTAATATAATGGACTGAACCAAGAATAGACGAGCTTATTATGTGACGTCATTAAATCAAATCGGAGGAGATGATTCAATAGTTTTTATTCTTGTTTTTACATTTCTTTGATTCCAATTTCAATTTAGTTTTGTAATTAAATGCAGAACTCTATTATCAATAACTTAATGAAAAATCTTTTTTCGAGCAATTTGAAATCTTCTTCTCATTTGCGATGTAGTCACAGTGTTTGAGCAGATTATTTCTTCGGCCCACTTCCGATGTATTGAAATGGTTGCTTGAACTTCGAATATTCACAAACGTTGCATTCTAAGTCTGAAATTTCTGCTTGATATAGTTGAGATAGTTGTTTTTTGCTTGGGAATACTGTATCCACATGGACACATAGCGCAGTGGTTACAACATCAGACAAATTACTGTCAAGTAATCTGATGGTCCTAGGTTCAGACAATATAACAATACTACTAATGCTAAGAGGGGAGTACGGTCAATATACCCCCATCGGATAAATAAAAAGTTCGGTTCGTTACTTCCCCACACCTACCAGATGATACCTGACGAAGGCCATAGAGTGCAACGGCCGAAACGTTGTATGAAAAACAACCAAGATGAGGATGGTCCGAATATCAATAGAAATAATAATAATACCTCATCTCAAAAATTCAGAGATATACTAATTTGAGTTCTTCTTCTCATCTCTGATGTAGTCACAACGGTCGGGACGATTAATTTCCAAAGCTCCTTTCAGGTATACTGAAATGGTTGCCGAAATAGAATTTACAAACATTTCATTCTACGTTTAAAATTCCTCTTCAATGAAAATGTTTTCGGCTTTGAAGCAACGAAATAAGAGACCGATATTAGAGGCTCTCTTTCCTCACAAATATAACATTTTACATTTGGTGCTATGAACAGAAAAAAGAAATCCTAATCCAAATTCTAAACAAATTTCCTTCGCCACACCATTTTGATTTTATTCGTTTTATGAATTCCTTTTTGTGGGAAAGGTGCTGGGTGGCCATATCAATAACAGTTTCTAGGATGAAACCGAGTTCGAACTCAAGTCGAGTATATTTTCTGTTCCCTTTTCACTAATGCACGTAGGAAAAGCATGATTCCATCTTTTCAGCCTAATACATGAAATAAATCAAGATGAAATAAGTGAGTGATGATGTTGAGAGTTCTCTCGACATAATTCAGATTTATCCATAAACTAAAGTGTACAATTTCATCGTAAAAAGAAGCACAACCACCAAATTATGCGTTCGTGGAAAATGAATAAAAAGTTAAAAAAAATACTAAAAGATAGTGTCGTCAGAGTAAGAAGTCATCGAAATTCTTTCAAAAGATAAATGTGGTCAAAAGAAATTTCCTTTTGTAACATAATTATGACATAATGGCGTTTTGCACTTGCCAGACTCAAACTGGATTTAGTTCAACATAGTAGTTATATCGTAAATAAAACCTTCTCTCTTCCATTATCCAAATGTTAAAAATCATCAAGATATTTTGCTCTCGGTGATGCTGTGCATTTTAAGGGCGCTTTGGATTATTACCTCTGACCGCAATACACCATTTTTGAAAAGAAGGAGATTGTCATACACACGCACACACTCACACACATATAAGTTCCATTTTTTCCCTTATAATACGCTTTTTTATCCTTCAAAGATATGTTAAACGAAAGAAATAGGAAAGAAGGATCATGTGTGATGTCATTGAAAATAATGATATCATTAAAAGGTGTGACTTCATTGAATTAACATCGAATATCAGAATGTCAAAGGTCTGCGTTTTTTGTATAAAAAAAACAGCTAAAATTGTAAAAGATTGCCAAAAATGGCTATTTACGATTTTTGCAAAAAATTTTACCGGCAGAATATTTCCATACCACAATATTTATCAGGTCAATGAACTACTTGTTCTTCTCTCATTTCCTTCTTATGATACTACAAACAAAGTAGTGGATTCATTGTTAAACTAAAGAGTTTCTTTTTACAACATCTATTCCCGAATTCACATCTATTCATCGTCTTTACCCCAGTCAGATTTAAAAGATCGTTCAGATTATTATACACGGAAGCGGAAAAAAAAACTCATCATTCTTATACAGAAAGCGTAAACTATTTGTGATCCTCACAATGTCGTTATTCTCCAAGCAAACTTCATCAATCACGATTATCCTATATACAGACATCGAACATTGATAATTTGTTGATGAGGTCGAAACGCAGATTACAGGCGTGGCTTGGTACATTTACAGTTCCGTTCCAGATATATATTTTGGAATTTCAGTGGCAAAACTAAAATCACGATTATGAAAAAATGGTTCAGATAAGACGTACCCTAACCACAACATTGATCCTAAACACTAACCCTAAACCTGACACTGACTGTTTCAAACTAACCCAAAACACTAAACCTCATCCTAACATATGATTGTGTGCCCTGGTTTTTGATGGAAAAAGTATAGGAAAATCTACCAGTATGAAAATCTTCTCATTTTGAATATTTCTGGTTGAAATCTATCTATATTTCAAACAGTGTTCATCTAGAAAGGTGGTCATTAAAATGGCAGTCGTAATTTCAGTCAGATTATGCTCGTCCTGGTTTTCCATAGTGGAGCATTGAAGAATCTATCACTATGGTAGATTCTATTTTTTTCCCATTTTGAATAATTCTGGTTGAAATTTCATCTAATCTAATGTACTGACTTGCAAACTGTTGTTTGAGGTGGCTGCAGCTGTCGGCAGATCGTGTGTGTCCTGTTTTTATAGAGAAGAGCATCAACAAAATCTACCAGTATACAAGGTTTTACACTTTTTTTACATGTTGAACAATTTATTTCACAATCTAGCCTAACATATTGTTATATATACTATTGAAATATAACCGGAAGTCGGTTGATGACCTCAGCTCAATGCCAGACTATTTATTCTTTCTTTTCTAAATAATTCCATCATCTGGTGTCGCTGTTACGCAAATGAAATTATGCATATTTCGGATATGATGGACTGAACCAAGATTGTGACGTTATAAGGTTCAATCGCAAAGGATTGATCTATAGTTTTGATGATATTTTTGTTCACCTTACTTTAATATATATATATATATATATATGTGTGTGTGTGTGTGTGTGTGTGTGTGTGTGTGTGTGTGTGTGTGTGCGTGCGTGTCTGTGTGTGTGTGTGTGTATATATTTATATACTAATTATCACCATGCTGCTAAAGGTGTCATTGAAACCATTAAAGTGAAATTGAATCTGAAATATGTGTAGTCTCGAAAGCTTTACAGCTCTAAACATTGAACATTAAAAAAAACTTTTTCGATAGATTTTTGTGTCAATTCCGTTACATATTTCCCAATATCTGTCTATGTAATTTTCCAAAGTATTCTTTCCCCTGTTTACCCTATACTTTGTTATTATAGTACAATGTGTGAATTGTCTCTGGTTATTTATATATTTATACATATGTATATATATATATATATATATATATATATATATATATATATATATATATATATATATATATATGTATATATAACAAAAGCTGGTTTGATTTGGGTTTTTCACGACAAATGTAACACTTTATTCAATTAAAAGTAGTGTGTTCATATATATATATATATATATATATATATATATATATATATATGTGTGTGGGGGGGGGTGTTTACGGTTCAGCAAACGTACAGCTTTTAGTAAAATGAAGTATTACGTTCGCTGTAAAAAAAACAAAAGAGTAAAGCAAATCAGCTTTGTAATTTAATGGTGAAAATATCGTCTATTACTTGGAGAAGAGTAATTGATAACTCCGCTTTGTTATTGACATTTTCAATTTCAATGTAGCCACGACCTTCTCCAGATGTACTGCAAAAGTTGCTGAAATAGAATATTCAAGTTTTCCGTCTGATCCCTTTTTTTGTCTGTAACCACCGGAAGAAGAAACCAGTTGCAGAGACTATTTTTCCTCACGGATATTACATTTTACACTTGAATGGGCGCCCTAGAAATGAATCAGGCAATACGTCGTGACTTCATAAAATTGGCGAAAAGATTACTAATTGACCAAATAATAGGAAAGATTTAAAGTTACGAAACGAGGAAAAATCGAAAATTACATTCTTTACAAGTTTTTATCGCCACATCATTTTCATTTTGGTATTTTATTTGTGAACTGATGAGATGCACCGTGGCCGGACAGATAACAGTTTGGAGGATAGATTCAGCGAACCAAGTTCAAATTCTGCTCGAGGAAATTTGTGTTCAATTTGCTCTAGTGTCCTTCGGTCAGGCATGGATCTGTCTTCACCCTGCAATACATAAGATACAGTTACGTTAGATGAGTGAGTGATGCCACTTTGGGTGTTTGACGTCTCTAAAATCATTTGAAGAATATTCCTCCTCGCTTTTGAACCGTAAAAGTGAAAAAAAAAAATTGAAGAATCTGACATTTAAAGCGAAAAAAAACTTTCCTCTCGGTTTTGATCCCCCAAAAATGAAAACGTGCCCGTCGACTTTCACCAGTAAATACGGAAAAAAAAACTTACCTCGAATCTGACCATCAAAATTGAAAAATAAAAGTTCTCTCTCTCAAATCCTACACATTTTAGGGACTCCTTAAATCATTGCCCCTGATTGCAATAGAATAAGTTACAAACCTACACACACATATATATATATATATATATATATATATATATATATATATATATATATATATATATATATATATATATATATATATATATATATATATATATATATATATATATATATATATATATATATATATATATATATATATATATATATATATATATATATATATATATTATCGACGTCAACCCCTAGAAGTGGAAAAATTGCCCCCCCTCTGGCCCATAATCAATATAACCACCATTTCCTAACGATTGTTTTTTTGTAGAAAAATGATTTATCCATGAAGTAAAGAGCATAGTTTAATCGAGAAAAGAACCTTCACCAGCGAATATCGGGAAAAGACTTCAGGAAAAATAGTATGGTTGGAATATGAGATCATGTAAAGAATCTAGTCAAAAGAAATTAGCTTTTATGATACATTTATGATATCAGGGCGTTTTCCACTTGCCAGAGACAAATTGGCTTCCCAGTTCCATATCATCATCATCATCATCATCATCATCATCATCATCATCAGTCTTTTAACGTCCGTCGTTGGACATTGATATTCCCCAGAACATTTTCTGAATTTGTCTAGTTCATTTCTCCATCTTGTATTCTGTCGGCCTCGGTTTCGCATGTGATCTCTGGGGATCCATGTTGTGAGTCGTGATGTCCATCGGTTGCCTGTAATTCTTGCAACATGACCAGCCCATTGCCATTTTAGTTTTTTAATAGTTTATATGATGTTATGGACACCTGTTTTCTTCCTGATATACTGTGATGTCTTGTGGTCTCTCCATGTAAGTTTGAGCATGATTCTCTCGTGTGCACGTTGCATGCTTCTCAGTTTTTAGGTGTGTCTCTTGGTTAGATTCTATGTTTCAGCTCCATGAGTGACTATCGGGAGAATGCATTGATTATATACTCCTCTTCTTTGGATAATTGGGGTCGTCTGGTCTTTTAAAGTTGAGCTTGCTCTGCCGAAGGCTTGCCATCCTAGAGTGATTCTTTGCTTGATTTTCTCCTCTTTTGAGGATCTCATGTAGATTTGTTGTCCAAGGTAGATGTAATGGTCTAACTTTCCGAGTTTTGTATCTTCGATTTCCTTAGTCTCGATGTGATTGTTGCACATGATTTTTGTTTTACTGAAGTTCATGTGTAGGCCGACTTTTTTGCTTTCTTCGTTTAGTTCATCTAGCATTAGTAGGAGGTCGTGTAGGTTCTCTGCGGAAAGGACGATGTCGTCTGTAAATCTGAAGTTGTTCAGATGTTCGCCGTCTATTTTGATTCCTCTATTCTCCCAGTCCAGGTTTTGGAAAATCATCTCGAGGCAGACTGTAAAGAGTATTGGTGAGCTGGTATCACATTGCCTTGTTCCTTTCTGGAGCTGGAGGGGTTCAGAATCATTATGTTGCCTGATGAAGGAGTTACTGTGATTGTATATATATTGCAGTACTTTGATGTATACAGGGTCTACACCTTGTAGGATGATGGCTTTCATGACCATGGGAATTTCTACTGAATGTCTCCTTGAAATCTATAAATGCTACAGCGAGTGGCATTTTGTATTCTGCTTTTTTTTCATTCAGCTGATTTATTGAATGAAGATGGTCAATGGTCGAGCGACTAGCTTTTTGTTGACGCTCTTACCAGATTTTTTTAATAAATCGATGGTGATGTTTTTTGGTCCAGGGGCTTTTCCTTTTTTCGTTTGTTTGGTGGCTTGCTTTACTTCCTACGGTGTAACTTCTGGGAAGTCCTCGAACTGATTGACAGTGTATTCTAGTGGTTATTTTCCTGTCGTTGTTTGGAAGAGTAGAGTTCCTGGTGAAATTCTTGGGTGCGTTCAACAATTCTGTCTCTGTCTGTTGTTATGTTCCGTTTGCTTCGAGTACGCTTGTTATCTGTTTCTCTCCTATCCTGAGAGCTCTGTTTTTGTTTTAAATCCTCGACATTTTTCGAGATTGGTCTCGATGATGGCTGCCGTATACCTTCTTTTGTGATCTCTTAGTTTCTTCTTTATTGTTTTGTTTTGTTCGGTTTCTTCAATTTTTTTCCCTTGTGGTTTTTGGCGGTTTGAGGTTTCCGCGCTTTTCAATAAGTTTCCTGGTTTCATCTGAGATTTTGCTGATGGTCGCTGTGTTTCTTGGTTTAAATATACTGGCAGCTTCTATTAGAGAGGTTGTTATTTTATTGTGGAGTTCGTTGATGTTGGTGTCGTTTTCATCGGTAAGGATATCAAATCCGTTTCTCAATTCTAGCTTGAGGGCTGGAACGAGTTCACTTGGTACGTTTAGTGGTTGCAGTCTGGTGTGGAAAATTTTCTCTGTGTTCTTCATTGGTGTTTATTTGCATCTCACATCTTACCATTCTGTGGTCGCTTTCTACGTTTACTTGGTTTGAAATTTCAATGTCTTTGATGGTATCGCTTTTGTTCGTCAGAGTGTAAACTATTTCGTTTTTGTTTTCTCTTGAATCATTCAAGTGTTACAAATCGTGCAGATTTGTTGCACTCTCAAATCCTGCACATTTTATAGATACCTTGAATCATAACTGGCTGCGTTGGATCGTTTTTGAATGGAAGGAGAACATAATCACAAATTTCCATCCATATATATGTATATACATATGTATTCCATTTCTTAATTTTGTTCAAGACGCTTTTAGGTTAGTCAGTCGGTCGGTCAGTCCAAGAAAGGAAGAATTGTGATATCATTAAATGATGTGACAACTTAAAAAAAAAAACATCCCACGATTAATTGTCTTCACCAGCTGCTAATGATGTTATCATATAATGCCCAAGGTTCGTACTCAAAAGGTTGTATATTATAAAAGCTAAAAATTGGCAAAAAACACCAAAAATGTCCATTACGATTTTTATTCCAAAATAATACTCGCAGAATATTTCCATAATTCAATATTTTACAAGTATGAAAATCAACTGCCTCAACGAAATACTACTTGATCTTCTTCCCCCTCTCCCTTTTGATAATACTTTTACGACCATCGAAGGTGGGTTAATCTGTGAGCTTATGGTTCTTTTTTATTTGAACATCCATCTTTTCCAAGTAGACACTTTATTTGGCGTCTTCAGCCCGTTCAGATTCAAATGATTGGGGTCTTTTATGCATTGGTTGAAATTTCATCCAATCTTATGTATTGTATTGCAAATTTGTTTTTCTTTGTTTTTTTTATTTGGGCCATTTTGAAAATCCGTGCGTGTTGTTTTCTTCTATAAAATACCTTTGTCAAAAATCGACCAGTATGCAGGGTTTTTCACTTTTTTTGCCTGTCGAAAAATTCGTTTCAAAATTCAATCAAGCATACTGTTATACTAATGAAAACAAGCATGATAACTTTTAAGGTTGTAACTGGAAGTCGCTTGATGATGTCACCTTGGTGCAAGTCTATTCTTTATTTTTGCTTTTCAATAATTCCGTTATCTGATATCGCTGTTAAGCAAATGAAATCATGATATAATCAACTGAACCAAGCATAGACGAGCCTAATGTGAAGTTATAAACGGAAATCGTTGTGGATTGTTCAATAGATTTTTATACTTTTACTTACTTTTCTTTAATTCAAAATTCAATTGAGCTTCAACTGTCTTAACATTATCCTTAGTAGCTCGGTAATAATATGCACACGCACACTTCATGAAGCGCCATAAAGATGTCAACTCTATTTCAGATAATTTGAACTCTTCTCTTCATCTCCGAAGTAGTCACAACGTTTAGGCCGATTAAGCAGCGGAAGGAGAGACTGCTTGGAAGAGGAAAATGAATGAGATGTGAGAAGAAATACCGAAAAACTGTGCCGTCAGAGTATGGAGTCAGGTAGAAGAAATTTTTCAAAAAATAATTGTGCTAAAAAGAGATTCTAGACACAAACTGGGGTGTAGTACGAAATTTTAGTTATATAGTGAATAGAACCTTATCTCTTCAAATATTCAAATGTTACAAATCACCCAAATATTTTGTACTATCTATTCCTGCTCATTTTAGGGTTACCTTGAATCATTACCTCTGGATGAAATACTCTGTTTTTGAATAGAATAAGAACATAGTCACAAACACACACAAAGACCTTCCCAAGATTCGCTAGAACTCTGTATCACGGGCGTTGCTAAGTCAGTATTCCGTGAATGTGTCCCTCTCGTCACTTGATCTTACTTTCTGTCTGCCACGATTTTTCATATTGTGAGTTGTGTTGTCCAGCGGTTGATAAACATCCTTGCAACTTGCACAGCCCATTGCCATTTGAGTTGTCTGATGGTTTCTATGACAGCTCGAATTCGGGCCTTTTCTCTATTATACCGTTATCTTGTGATCTTTCCATGTGTGGTGAGCATCTTTCTCTCATGTGCACGTAGCATGTTTCTTAGATTTAGGGTCAACCTCCATGTTCCATAAGTGACAATCAGGTTGATGCATTGGCTGTATACCTTTTGTTTTGGGGTTAGTGGGGCTGTCAGGCTTGCTCTACCGAAAGCTTTGCAACTTTCTGTGATTCATTGCCTGATTACCTCTCCCTTTGTGGAAATCATGGATACTCGTTGTCCTTGGTAGACTTAATGGTCTTATTTCTTCAGCTCTGTGTATTTGATCCTTACCGTTGTGTCTTTGTCCTCAAAATGTTTGTTGTACATAAAATTCATTTAGTTGAAGTTCATGTTGAGGCCAACTATTTTGATTTTTTAATTTTGTTCGTCCAGCATGATTTCGAGATCGTTAAGTTTCTCGGCAGAGAGGACGATGTCATAAGCAAATCTGAGCTTCTGTGCTGAAGAGTTTGGGTGAGCTGGTATCCCCTTGTCTCGCTCCATTTTCGAGTTAAAAGGACCCCTTATGTAGCCTGATGAAGGAACTGTTCTATTCGTAGATATGTCGCAATACCCTGACATACAAGGGGAGCCTCTCTCTCTCTCTCTCTCTCTCTCCCACTCTCTCTCTCCCCACTCTCTCTCTCCCCCCTCTCTCTCTGGTGGTGGGTTCAATGTTGAATTTGTTTATTTTTTTCTGTTTTGGTTTTCACTTTATTTTCCAAATTGACATCTATCTATCGTCTTTACCCCGTTCAGATTCAAAGGATCGCTTTGATTATTATACACGGAAGGGGAGAAAACTTGCAATTTTTTATATCGACTGCTTAAACTATTTTCGATCCTCCCAATGTCGTTATTGACTGATCAAACTTTGTCTGTTCTGTTGATCTCACATACTTACTCAAAATATTGATGATGTCAAAATTCAATCTATGGGGGTAGCTTGGTATATCTAGAGCTCTGTTCAAGACTTTCAGAATAATGAAAACATCGCTGCTTTCATCTGTTCCGTGATTGACTCATATGAGCCTTATCCTAACCATAACACCAACCCAAAACACTAAGCCTAACTCCAACTGGTATACTAGTGTGCCCTGGTGCCCTACACTCACACACACACATACACACACACACACACAACAGTTTATATTCCTATTATTTCTGGTTGAAAATTATCTATATTTCAAATTGTGTTCTTCTATTATGGTGAACATTTTGAAATTAAAATGGCAGTTGTAATTTTTGTCCGATTGTGTTGCTTCGTTTTTCAAAAGAAAAGGTATGAAGAATCTACTACAATGGCAGATTTCACATTCTATTCCAATTTTGAATGTGTTTTTTATAGTGTCCGTAGCTGTCATCAGAACGTATGTGTCCTGTTTTTATATTAAAGAGTATCAACAAAATCTACCAGTATGCAAGCTTTTGCAATTTTTTCATGTTTTGAACAAAGTGTCCTACAATCTAACCCAACGTACTGTTCTACGATTGAAAACCAGTTTTAGAACTTCAAAGTTTGTTACCAGAAGTCAACTGACGATATCTGCTCAATGCCAAACTATTCTTCATTTTTCAATTACTCCATCATCTTGTGTCGCTGTTGAGCAAATGCATATTTGAGGCGTCATAAACTGAACTATGAATAGACAAAGCAAATGTATAAGACGTCATAAAGTTTAATCGAAAAAAATAATCAATAGTTTTTATGATATTTTTTATTTACTTTTGTTCAATTTCAGATTCAGTTCAAGTTTATGGTCATTATATATGGTATCATGGTCATTATATATATATACACACACACACACATATATATATATATATATATATATATATATATATATGTATATATATGTGTGTGTGTGTGTGTGTGTGTGTGTGTGAATATAAAGCAGTTTCCCCACAAAAATAAATCCAGAGAAAAGTTTTTTCCTCGCTTCTGACTCCAGAATAGGAGTGCGAAATTTCCTCTCACTTTTGAACCCTAAAAGCAAAGAGGAAAAAATTATTTGAGTTTTAAAAAGGAAAACGACCTCCCTCGATCTTAATCCCTAAAAACGAAAAAGTACCCACTCAATTTTCACCGGTGAAATTTAGCTCGATTTTGGCCTCAATCTTGAAAAATAGACGTTCTCTCTCAAAGAACCAACACATTTTAGGGATATTTTAAATCATTACCTTTGGTTGCAGTGCACCGTTTCAGAAGAGAAGAAGGGTATAGTCACAAACATTCACAACTATACACACACACACAAACACACACACACATACATATATATATATATATATATATATATATATTATTTGCGCTCAAATGAGAGTGATTTCATTGATTCAGTTATCTTTCTATCATGACATTGAAAAAAGATTGAGTCATCGAAACTCTCAAGAATCTATGTCTAATCATCAATGAAATAGTTCGAGATGAGTTGCAAATCTAAAACACTTGAAATTGGGATATTTGAATTGTTAGCTATAAATTATTAAATAACTTTAGGCTAATAAGTTCCAATCCATTCATTAATAACTGTCATTACAGACCAGTATATTCTAGTACATATATATATATATATATATATATATATATATATATATATATATATATATATATACATGTGTGTGTGTGTGTGTGTGTGTGTGTGTGTGTGTGTACATATTACTTAATAATCGCAAGAGCAGATAAGGGTTGAGCCATAGTCATCTGGGGTTCAGATGAATACCTCGTAGAAGCAAACATACAATTAAGGAACACAGAATTTTACAAAGAATTCTTAAAAGTCCCCTCCAACAAATACACAAACACAACAACCAAATCTTTAACAGAATTACACAATAGCAACATGATAGATAAAGGACAAAAAATATACTGAAACCCACTTCCACAAAACATTCTAGGTTCTATCTACTTCCCAAAATCCACAAACCAAATAACCCAGGTAGACCAGTCATCTCCTCCACAAACTGCCACACTACCAAAGTATCCAGATTTGTAGATCACTACATCCAACCCTTAGCAACACAAATTAAATCATACATACGTGACACCACAGACCTCCTAAACAAAATCAGACACATTACAACAATCAGATAAAGCACTTCTAGTCAGTATTGATGTTAAATCTCTATACTCCAACATCAAACATAATGAAGGTATCTTAGCACTTACAGAAGCCCTAAACAATAAAACTGCTAAAGAACCCTGTACAGTAATAATTATCACTCTTATGCACCACATTCTAATTCTAAATAGCTTCAACTTTAATAATAGACACTTCCTCCAGGTGAAAAGCTGCGCCATGGGCCCAGTAGCGGCCCCATCCAATGCTAATATCTTCATGGGTAAATTTGAAGAAACCTACATTTACCCAGAGTATATAACGATTGCATTTTTTATGATAGATATATAGACGACATTTTTTTTTCATATATACAGGAGAAAAAGCCAAAATTAGAGAATTTCTTTACACATATAAACTCTGCACACGATTCTATTAAGTTTGACTTTATGACATCCACTGACTCCATAGCCTTCCTAGACACCTTCATATACATAGACAACAGCAGAAACCTCCATACTACCTTCTACACTAAACCCACGGGCACTCACAATTACCTCCACTCTAAATCAGAAAAAAAGAAGCGTACCATTTTCACAAGCCTTTAGAATTAGAAGAATTTGCTCTACAGATAGTGAACTCAACAGACACAACTATTACCTAGTACAATATTTCACTCAACGAGGATATTCACTAGATGATACTAAAAGCCAAATAAGAAAAGCAACTAGAATACCCAGGGATGAAACCCTTAAGCTTTCCCACAATAATGAACCAGACTGCATACCACTTATAACCACCTTCAACAACACACTCCCACCCTTAGCACACATCATCAATAAGAGATGGAACATCCTCACCATTGAAACAGATCTAAGAGAAACATTCACAGACCCATGTGTCATCGCTTACTGTAGGCCCCAAAACATCAGGAACATGATTAGCAGTAACAATATCATTAATAATGAAGTTGTACACAAAAATACCCATTGAACCACTAAATTCTGCAAACCTTGCGACATAAGAAATAGTCTATGTTGATATTTTTTATCAGCTGCTTAAGTTGTTATAATAGTATCTAAGGTGCATATGTTTGTTTTTTAAAAAGCCCAAAATTGCCAAGAAAATACCTAGAATGGCCAAGGAAACACTACAAATGACCATTCACGATGTTTATTATTGGGAGAAATACTTGCAAAACTAGCGAAGATATTTGACGTTATTGAGGGAGAGATTTAAAAAAGCCGTCTCTCCCCGCCCTTTCAATCCATACATAAATAACATCCTCATTTTGGACCAGTATATATATATATATATATATATATATATATATATATATATATATTTTTTTTTTTCTTTTTTTTTTCATTTTTTTTTATTTTTATAAGATGCTTGTCCGTCTGCCATATTTTTTATCAAAGTTGCTGATAAAATAACAAAAATGGCTAAGAAAACATTGCCAATAGCCTCATTCGATGTTTTAGTTTAGCTTAATATTTGCAGAAGTAGTGAAAATATTCGACGTTACTTTAGCTGGAGATAACCGAAAAAAATAACAGCAGCGTTCTTCTGCTGTTGCCCGATGGAAAAAGAAGGAGAAAAAAAGCTCTTCTTTCTTCTGAAGTAAGAAAAAAAAGGTTCAAAAGATTTGCCATTTAAAAGTGAAAGTGAAATTTTGTGGTTTGCGAAAATAATTTATCCATGAAGTAAAATCTTTCGTTTTATTGAGAGAAGGATCTTCAACACCAAATTTTGTCTTCAGGAAAAATGAACGAGATGAAAAAAATACAGAAATATTGTATTGTCAGAATATGAAATCATGTAAAAGAAACTTTCAAAGAATGAACTTGGTCAGAAGAAATTAAATTGCTTTTTATGATATAATTATGATATCCACCATGATTTTCTGCACTCTCTAATCCTGCACAATTTAGGGATACCTTTAATCATTAGCTCTGGTTGCGAGAACAGTAACAAACTTTCACACACACACACACACACATACACACACACACACACACACACACACACACACATATATATATATATATATATATATATATATATATATATATATATATATATAACGAAATGAAAAAGGCTACTACAATACTCGAAGAAAACAACTTTACACTCTCGAACAAAAACAACCCCGACTGCATGCCACTCATAACTACCTTCCACAACTCAATCCCACCCCTGTCACATATGATTAAAACAATATGGAATATACTTACACTCAAAGCAGAATTCAAAGAAATTTTCTAGGAACCATGCGTCATCGCCTCACGCAAACTACAAAACATTGAAGACATAATCAGTAATAAGACTATAATAGATATCTAAGTCTCCCATAATACCATCCTTGAAACTGATAAATTCTCTCAACCCTGTAACAATAAAACTTGTCTATACAGTAACAACCTTGAGCACACCTTCAATATGTCTACTACTAACAAGACTTTCTACATCTACCATAATTCTAAAAGTAGGAAAAAAAACTCCTAAAATATAATAAATGTAAACTGCAATACATAGGCTAATTGGAGTGGCAGTTCAAGATGAAATCTAATAACTGTAGGCTCATAATTAAATTACCCAATCATCCCAACCGATTCCTTGTAGAACAACACTGCATCAACCCCACGTATATGATTTGGATCCTACCTACATATCACAAAACTTATCTCACACTATCCATACCATTTCACTTGTTCGAAGATAAGTCAAAGGAAGAAAGAGGTGTGACGTCACTAAAGATGTAACTATATTGAAATAAAATCATCCGATTTTTTCTTTATCAGCTTCTAATGATGTCATAACAGAATTCCAAGGTCTGTTTAGTCGTATTGGAAAAAAAAAGACAAAAAACGCCACAAAATAGCTATTAGAGGTTTTCATTGAAAATAATACTAGCAGAATCCTACAATATCTCAAAATTTCCTCGTCTGAAAATCAATTGACTCAAAGAAGGACTTCTCATTCTTTTTGTTCTTCCCCTCCTTCTGATACTACAACCATCGATGGTGGATTCATCGTTGACCTTATGCTTCTTATTTTTACAACTACCGTCTCTTCCGAATAGACACTTTATCTGACATCATTAACCAGATAAGATTTCAATGATTGTTTTGTTTTTTATGAATTGGTTGAAATTCCATCTAATCTAATGTATTGTATTGCAAATTTAGTTTTGTTATGATGGTCATTTTGAAATCAAGTGGCCACGGCTTCCGTCTCTGTGTGTTCTGAACTTAAAGAAAAGATCTTTCAAAAATATCAACCAGAATGTAAGATTTTGCCCAGTTTGCTTTACATTGTTATCAAACGTACTGCTCTACTATTGAAAAACAGCGTTGAAACTTGAAAGGTTGTAACCGGAAGTTGGTTGATGGCGTCAATTTTCCGATAATTTCGTCATCCGCTAAGTAAATGAAATCATGTATGTTCGTTATATAATTGACTGAACCAAGAATAGACGAGTCGATTATGTGACTTCATGAATGAAAATTGGATAATTCAATAATTTACATACTTGTATTCCCTATTCCAGTTTGAATTTAGCGTCACTTATTTTATATTGATATCCTTAGGAACATGGCACACACACACACACACACACACACACACACACACACACACACATACACACATATATATATGTGTGTGTGTGTGTGTGTGTGTGTGTAAATAAATATCTGTAGCGAACGTACTACTTTTAATTACATGAATCGGTATTTTCAGCGAAAAAAATCAATTCAGCCTAGTAATTCAAAGCAGAACTATATTGTCTATAACTTTATGAATAGTCATTCACAAATTGATTCTCTCTCAGATAATTTGAAATTTTCTCGTCTCCGATGTCATCAAAACGTTTCGGCCCAATAGTTTCTTAGGTCCTTTACAGATATACAGAAATGTTTGCTTGAATAGAATATTTACAAACGTTGCATTTTACGTTCAAAATGACTGTTTGATATGGTTATTTATTTCTTTTTTTGCTTTGAATTATTGACTCTATTTCTGAAAAGAAATGAATCGGCCGAAAAGTCATGACTGCATTGTATGTGAAAAGATGAGTTCAAATAGACCGAATAATTGACTGAAGTCTGTGTTCTCAACGGAACAAACTTTAAATTGAATCCAATACAAAGTTTCATCGCCAGACCATTTTCAATGTTTTTAATTTCATTTGTGTTTGAAGAGGTGCTGCCTGACCGATAATAGTGTTCTCTCTCCGACTGAGAAAGTTTAATGTTTCCTTTACACTAATGCTCTAAGGGAAGGCATGAATCCATCTCTTCCGCTTTATGTGTAAAATAGATCAAGATCAGAAATGTGAGTGATGTCACTTTGGGTTCTGGTCGCATTTAGTTTTATTTTCATTTATTGAAAACAGACTGGGTGCACGATTGAAGCCATCGCCAGCGTACAGGTACTATTTACATTTACCCTGAAATATCCTTTTTATTATTATTATTATTATTATTATTATTTTTATTATCTTCTTCTTCTTCTTCTTCTTCTTATTATTATTATCATTATTATTATTATTATTATTATTATTATTATTATTATTATTATTATTATTATTATTATCATGATCATGATCATCATCATCATCATCATCATCATCATCATTATTATTATCATTATTTGGAATCTCACACCAGTTGCCTGGTGGTAACCGCTGGAGTTTGAGTGACAGCAAGTCTCCTCAAGTCTCCAGCCCCCCCCCTCTCCTAGTACTCATACGTCGCAGTAATTCTGCGATATACAGTTTCACACCGGTTGCCCAGTGGTTATCGCTGAAGATTATCATTATTGTAATTATTATTTTCTTTTTATTTTCATCATTTTCTTCTTATTACTATCATTATTATTTTCTTATTATTATTTTCTTTTTATTCTTATTCTTATCATTATTCTTATTCTTTCAATTATTAGCAATAATATTAGGCGTTGACTGAAGAAGACATGAAGGAAAACATAACATCGCTGTTTCCCTTGTTTTTAGACCCCTAAAAATCGATGAAAAAGTTTCCCTTGTTTTTAACACACAAAAGGGAAAAATCCTCCTCACTTTTGAACCATAAAATTGAACTAAAAAGTACCCAAAATCTGACGTTTAAAAGTGAAAATAACACTCTTCTCGATTTTGACCCCAGAAGTTCCTCCTCGACTCTCACCCGTAAAAATGAAAAAAAAAAAAAAAACGCGTCCATCTTAACCCATGAAAGTGAAAAATGATACTTCCCTCTCGCTATCGACCTTTAAAAAATGGTCTCCACCGATTTTGACCCCTTGAATGGAAAAAAATCCACTTGTTTTGTGTCCAAACAATGTAGACACTTGGAATTTAAGAAAAAATGTCCAAATTCCCTCCATATAACCGACAACCCTAAATTCCGTGTTTCGGAAAAATGATTTATCCATGAAGTAAAGTTCAAAGTTTCATTTTAAAAGAAAAGCATCATCCCCCAAATAATGAGTTTATGGAAAATGAATGAGATTTTAAAAAATTATCGAAACATGGTGTTACCAGAAAATTAAGTCATGTAAAAGAAATCTTTCGAAAATAAATGTGTCCCAGAGAGATTTTCTCTATGACATAACGATATCACGGCGTTTTCAACTTGCCAGACTCGATGTGAAATTTGGTGCAACATTATAGTAATTTAGTAAATAGTACCCGCTCTTTACAATCATTTGAATGTCACAAACCATCCGGATATTTTTGCTCTCTCTAATCTTTCAATATATTAGGACTTGAATCATTACCTCTGGTTGAAATACACCATTTCTGAATAGAAGAACAGAATCCAATATATATATATATATATATGTATATATATATATATGTATTATAACATGCTTCTCTATCCTTCTGAGTCATTTTAAAGAACAGAAATAGCAAGGAAGGAACGCATGTGATGTCATTGAAAGTTATGATATCATTGAAAGGTGTGACGTCATCAAAATAATGTCCACCAATCAATTCTTTTACCAGCTGCTAATGACATCATCATAGAATTCCAAGGTCCGCATCTTTGTATTAAAGAAGAGCTAAAAATGTCAAAAGTTGCTGGAAATGACCTTTTACGATTTTTATCGAGAATATCACTTGCAGAATATTTCCACATCGCAATATTTTACAGAGCATAAACAATTTTTGATCCTCACAATGTCATTATTCACCCAGCAAACTTTGTCGATCCTGATGATCTTGCATCGAAACTCAAAACATTAATCATTAGTCGATGAGCTTAGAAAATATTCAACAGCAGTAGCTCGGTCCATCTAGAGCTCTGTTCCAGATTTATCTCTAAAAATTCCAGAGGTGAAACTACCATTGATATAATGAAATGATTGCTGCTTTCATGTGTTCAATACTGATATAAGCCTAATCCTAACGATTACACCGACCCCAAATCTAACATCAACTCTTCATCACAAACCCAAAACACTGAATCTAACTCAGCTAATATGCTTGTGTACCCTGTTTTTAGATGAAAGAGCATTGGGATATCTACCAGAATGCGAATTCACACCCCTGTTCTTCTATTATGTTGACTGTTTTGAAATTGAAATGGTGGTCGTAATTTTAATCAGATCGTGAGTGTCCTGGTTTTTCCTGTACAGGAGCATTAAAGGATCATCCATTATGGTAGATTCAACACTTGTTTCCATTTTGAATAATTCTGGTTTTACTGCCATCTAATCTAATGTACTGTATTGTAAATCGTGTGGTTTAAAGATAGCTGCAACTATCATCAGATCGTGTGAGTCCAGTTTTGATATATAAGAACATTAATCAAATCTACCTGTATGCAAGGTTTGACACAGGTTGAACAAAGCGTTTCAAAATCCAACTTGACATACTGTTCTCCATTGAAAATCAAGTTTATAACAGGAAGTCGGCAGATGACGTCAGCTTACTACCTTATTTTCGTTTTTTAATGACTTCATTATCTGGTGTCGCTGTCAAGCAAATAAAAACGTGTCTATTTAGGATAATATGGACTGAACTAAGAATAGACGAGCCTATTATGCAACGTCATAAAAGTCAATTGCAAAGTGTTATTCAATAGTTTTGATAATATTTTATTTACTTTTCTTTGATTTCAGATTCATTTTAACTATAATTGTCTCAATGACCCCTTCAGTAGCACAATATATATATATATATATATATATATATATATATATATATATATATATATATATATATATATATATATATGTATAATATTTCTTCAATAGCAATTGGGGAATTTTGTTTATTTCTTTTGTCGTTCTAATAAGGTGAATATTAAACATTCTTATAACTCTGCAAAATTGTTTTCAGGCTAGATTTCAGTGCATAAGCGTGTTCTGAGTTGGTTGTGTAATATTAAGCTAGATAGCAGACCCTCTGTTTAGCGCAAGTTATTTTGTGAAGGGATCCTAAACATAGAGAAAATATTTTTTGGTATTTTGTGTTTTTTTCCTCATAAGATTGTAATAAAATGAGAAAGCCATTATGGCATAACAATGTAGAATGCGTCACACAATTGCTGGACGTTTGAAACAAAATCAAGAGAAAAAATGTGTCGGTGACTGAAGCACAAATTTAATGTTGAGTTGAGACAGAAAACTCAAAATTGGAATAATATCCAAAATTACCAAAAATTGTATTTTTGCTGATTGACCCCCCCCCCCAATAAGATTTTGTGGTTGATTCAATTTACGAATTATTTTTATATATTTGACCCCTTAGTTTGCATCTGACAGCATTCACGCTTGCGTTTATGAAAATTTTGATTTTTTATAAGTGATCATCATCATCACGCTTTAATCGTCCGTCGTTGGACATAGATCTTCCCCAAGATTCGCCACATTTCTCTATCGTGGGCGTCGCAGAGCCAATATTTCCTGAATCTGTCCAGTTTGTCTCGCCATCGCATATTCTGCCAGTCTCGATTCCACATTCCATGTTGTGATTAGCGAGGTTCATCGGTTGACTGACATTCTTGCAACATGGCTTGTCCATTGCGATTCAAGTTTCCAAATGGATTCTATTATGTCTCAGGCTTATGTTTTTCCCTCTCAGCCCAACTCGAGAAAGATTCGGGGAAACTTTCAGACCGCCGCTATTTTTAATCGGCTTCAATCAAATCGACCTACCATCAGTGCATCTTGTATTTACCTTCCCGAATCTACTCACTGGATGCGGAAGTACATTGGTCCTTGAAGAAATTTCGACCGTATGGGCCGGAAGTTTCCGTAAGTGGGAAAACTTGAAAAAACACCTTCCCCCTAAAACTGCAAGTACAGAAACAAACTCTGTTATTAAGAGAAAGTAAAGGTTCTATTTGTTTGTTATTCTGAACCAGAATGGATACCACCAAAGTTTCTAAGCCTCTTAAGGTAGATATCCGAAACCTCAGGTCTCAGTGTTGACCCTCTGGATATAACCTGCAATAGAAATTGCTGTAGAAACCGTCGCACAAAACTGTCGACATTCTCTCAGGTTTTGAGCTCAACTGACTGGCTGGCTGGCTGGGTAGCCGCCTGCCTGCCTACCTGCCTGCCTATGAATGTATCACGCGTACCGGCTTCACTAATGTTGCTAGTCGGGCGATAATTTCAACATTTACCCTTTATTGTGTCAAGGAAAAGAGGGTGTTTGTTTAATTCTCTCCCGAGATGTTCAATTTACAATGTAAATGTATGCTAAATTGGTCCATAGTTTGTGCCTGCTAGATCTTTTCAAAAATTGAGTCTTTTTTTAGTGATCACTGCCCGAAAAGGCGAGAGACATAACTCATTCATTTTCAATTTTTCAGTTAATCACCCCCAACACAGCATGCTACTAGAAAACAGTTTCCACCGAGTGACTAACCAGACCTGTTTTCCCCCTTTTGGACCGGTGCTCTTTGTTTTTTCATATTGAATTCAGAATCTATTGTGTCTGAGTAAACTTCCCCCAATTTCAGTCAAATGGAAAGCAAATATCTGAATCCGTTGTACATCAAATGTTTAAAAAAACAACAGGTCTAGTTGGTTGCTCAATAGAAATCGTCACGTGACCGACGTTGTTCGGGCAGTATCCCTTGTTATGGGAGGGAAATGATCAACTAAAGAATAGGGAAAAGGGGTGATCCATGATCAACATATTTTTTTCACTTTTCGTTGGACATTGATCACTACTAAAAATTTAAATTTTCTAAAGACAAGCGTGAATACTGTCGGATACAAACTGAGGTATCAATTTAGCATGAAATTACATAGTGAATTGAACCCACGACTAAAAACCTACTTGGGGGGGTTAAAAAAACAAAAATACGTTATTTCTAGATAAAATAAGGAGTACATGCTCAAATTTTCAGCCCTCTAGTTCTATTAGTACAACCTGTATGCCAGTGCACATAGATAGCTAGCCAGCCATCCAGCCAGCCAGACTGAAATAAAATCTGAAGAAACCTATTTAGACAGTTTGAATCAACGGATTCTAATATTGATATTGAAATTCCCTCCTTCCCCACATTTTTTTCATGTGGTTTTCAAATAAACGTTTGCATTTCTGAACATTATTATTGTTTTCCGTCTCAGCAGGAATTGGAAGTTTTAGTTTTGTGATTCTGTGGGATTGGCTGCTCCTCTTCACCTGCACCTCCACGAAAACAGGATGTTACACAAGTTCAGTTTAATGTAGGGAACCACACTTGCAAATGTGTTGGGTAGGAGACCCCCAACCCTAAATATCTCTTGTTCTCGCATCTAGTGTCGCTGGAATATCAGAGGAAGTCTCACTTGGTCACAAAATGAATACTGATCCCATCTATCTCGATTACAGAGTGCAATATCAAGCCTCAGTATATCGGGACGCTGGCATAAAATCAAAGGACGTAAAGACACAGACATAAAGTCACAAGACGTAAATAGATAGGCATAAAGTCACTGGACGTAAAGTCACAGACACAAAGTCACAATGCAGGAGGTGCAGTGTGCCATTTATAAAACTTAACCGGGAAAAAAGTTAGGTGCAGACAAAAATGGCACGGGACAAAATTTTCCCAGACAAAATTCCACCTCTTTAAGCGCAAATGGGGACAAAGGGTCCTTGATTAGATAAAAACATGAGAAAACTTTCAATAATTGATGACAGTATAAATGATTTTGACACGTTTCGTAATCTAAACGTACATCTTTAACATTTTTTCTGTATTTACTCCAAAAATCAAAAAATAAGCCACATGATATCGGAATTTGTTTTTATAAGATCTCATATTCTAATCGTACATTTTTAAAGCTCAACTTTTTCAATTTTTTTTTTTTTTGGTATCCAAAAATTAAAAACTCTGACAGTTTTTTTGATTTTTTTTCTGGTTTGTTTCAGCAATGTTTCGATGAACTTTTCAAATTTTTGACGGATTCTGACGGAAATTTTGTCCAGGGAATTTTTATCCAGAACTTTTTTCATCCTATGCTCCATTAAGTGACAGGACTTCAAGTCACTGATGGAAAAGTTTTCTCAAAGGTACGGTGTAGCTTTTCTAGATGTAAGCATCGTTTTTTTTTTCTTATCTCAAAAAATAATATTTACTACTATTGAGATTAAGCATCACTTTTATATAAAATTACGAAAGTATGTAACGAACATTAAGATAATACTCAAGTGACAACTACGAATAATGCTATTTTGATTAGAGTGTTTCTTGCGAACGTGCAAACATTTTTCTTGTTTATTTATCAAATACCAACGCCTCGAATTGAGCAATTCATATCAGGAACATTTATTTAACAATAAGATATACATTCATACCAGTTATAGAAATGTATGAAATGTAATAAAAGAATTACAATCTAATGAGTATAGAGGAACATTTACAAGGCACATTTTATTTATCTTTTTTTTTCAAATTTTTTAGATGATTTTGTTGATGAGGCTAGATCATTCAGTTGATGAGTTCCCAAATTGCCCTATTGATTTGTTTTCTATACCTTTGGTTCTGAATTCATCCAAGTTATTCTTTGAATTATTTACACTTCGGCTATTTTCTTTATTTAAGATGGTAGACAACTCAGGTATTTCAAAATTCTTGACGAGAAAAAATCAACTTGATTTTGCACTTTTTGCTAGTGAATTCCCCCGTCTTGTCTGACTTATTAAACATTAAATTCCCTAAATCTTAAAGCCATTCACCATCTTGAAAGTTCCAATAAAGTCTCCTCTTGCTATCCGCTCAGACAATGTAGTCGTGTCTAACTTTTCAAGTATATCCTCTGATATCTAACGGCACTTACCATACTGGTAAGTTTTCTCTATACTGTCTCCAATTTCAAAATTAATTTCCAATCACTATGTCTAGCGTGTGGCGAGCAAACATGCGCACAATATTCCAAATGTGATCGTATGATTGCTTTATAGATTCTTTTTTCTCCAGAAATCACCCACCACTCTTTATTATCCAACATTCATCATCTTGAATTTTTTGTTTTGTTTTTAATTTGCTTAGGATTAAGAACATTTTCTCTGTTTTGAATACTTCCCAAATTTTAATTAACGCTGTTTTCATTTGCACGAGTAACACTTTTTGAGGACACATTAACCGCATTAATCAGGATTTTTATACATGCATACATATGTACGTACATATACATGTACACACACACACACACACATACACACACACACACACACACACATATATATAGATATACTTGTATATATATATATACTTGCATATATATATATGTATACTTGCATATATATACTTGCATATATATATATACTTGCATATATATATATATATATGTATACTTGCATATATATATATATATGTGTGTGTGTGTGTGTGTGTGTGTGTGTGTGTGGACTGTGAGATAGGGGTGGGTTGTTGGATAGCGATTTTCGCCTTTTTTTCTGCATCGGCCGCCCAAAGCCGAAGCTCCTACTCCACACGCGCCAAAGATATGATGCCTCCTCAGGAGTTTGACTGAGAGGATCTTTGCCTCTGATCAGTGGCCTCAGACAAGAAAGGTCTCTGCTCACTTGTTTCTGATTGCTTTCACACGTGGATCTTCCTCCCAGGGGATCTCATGGGTTGACGGGAGACGAGACCTCTACACTTTCTGGGTGTTCCGAGACAGCCACCATAACGTTTAAAAACCCCATTTCGCAGCTGGGAGGTGAAGGTGTGTGTGTGAGTGAGAGACAGAGAGAGAGAGGGGGGGGGCGAGGGAGAGAGGGGGAATGAAGGAAAGATAAACGTGTAACTGAGAGGTCGAAGAGAGAGAATCGAAAGAAAAGAGAGGGAAGTATAATACAGGTGAGAAAAAAGGGGAGAAAGAGTGCAAGAAGTGGGTAAAGAGACGGAGAAAGGTGATATATACTTAGGGAGAAAATACGGGGGGGGGAAGAGAGAGGGGAGTAAAAAGAAAGAAGAGAGAGGGAGAACAGTAGAGAAGGAAATAAAGAAACTTGGAGAGAGACAGAGAACATGGGAAATTGATAAAGTGGAGAGAGGGAAAAAGCATGAAAGAAAGAGAGGGATGGAAAAAAGAAAAATGAGGAAAAAGTAAAAAAATGAAATAGAGATGCAGGGGAGTTAAGGAGGGAGAATGATGATAGATAGAGGAAAAAGAAAGAAGTGATAGTGTAAGAGAGTGTGAGTGAGAATTTGAAAGCGTGTGTGAGAGAGAGTGTGTTTGTGAGAAACGTTGGTTGGAAGAGAGAGTGACTGTGAGAGACAGTGAGTGCAACAGAAAAAGAGTGTGATTGTGAGAGACAGTATGAGAAAGGAAGAGAGGGAGAGAGACAGAGAGTGTGTGTGTGTGTGTGTGTGTGTGTGTGTGAGTGAAAAACAAACGAAGGGTCTGGAAGGGGGTAGTAGAATCCCAACGAGAGAAACACTAGTTTTTAATAGTTGTAAATATGTTTGGATAGTGCAATAAATTGAGACTTTCATGATGGAATGAGAAATGATCACAGCTGAAAATAGATCTGCTTAATCACTCAACAGAAATCATCAAGTGACCAACATCTTCTGGCAGTTTAAGAGTTTTAAAAATTGAGAGAAGGGGTGATCAATAAATAAGTTACTTCTCCAACCTTTTGTACGACAGCGATCACTAAAAGAACTATTGGAGGGTGGTTGAAAAAATGTTATTTCTGAACGTGATGAAGAATAAATGCTTAAATGCTCCATCGTGTAACTCGAGCGATAATACGTTCATATCATCACATGTATATTGCCAGTAAGCCAGACCCCCTTAAAAATGAAGAAACGTTGCAAGTTTTTGATGACAGATTTGTTTGGTGGTTCCCATGGGTTCTTTTTATAGATTTATGGTTTGAAGCAATGTTTTTTGCGTGATATCAGTTGAACCTCCCTTACGATTATCATGTCTAAGTGGTAGAGTGCTCACTTCTACTTCTTTAGATCGCTGGTTTGATCAATGGCTGAGTCGTGCCTAAGACTTTGAAACGGTACTCAACCCTTCTCTGCTAAGCATTCAGCATTGAGTAAGAGTTCGGAAATCTGGAGAGGGGTCGGTTTTGGTAGGCTATCTTGGACAGTCGGTTTTGGCGTGGTCTTGGTTGATGCTCAAGAAAATACTTTAGGCCAGGGGTCCCTAAATTTTTTTGCACAGTGGGCCAGTTAAATATTGACAGTTCTCTTGTCAACCGATCGGTACGTTGAGGGTTTCAATCCCGGTGAGATTATTGACGATAATTCAGTTATAAATCACTTTATAAGTGCCCACTATATTCAATTTCGTTTCTAAAAGGGGTTATCTAACGGATTCAAAATAAAAATCCAAGGAATTCGTTTTAAGACGTACCCACACATCTCAATAAAACGCTTTTTGGTCGGTTTGTTGGTAGTTCTGCCTCAGCTGTGTTGAATAACAACAAAGAATAGGTGTTTTATTTACCAGATGCTATTATGTCATAAGATGTGTGATGTCATCAATAGGTGATGTATCAAGCGTTTGGTTTTTACAGCGTTGCCAAGTATAGTTCGTTATTAATAGCTAGAACTGTCTTCGAAAATGGCTAAAATAGGATAAACACTTCAATTTCCAGTTAACTTTAAAGCTAAAATACCGTATATGGTCATTTAAAGCCCAAATGTCAAATAAAACAACTATAAAGAACGACACCCGAACAAATCCTTGATAAAAATTGTGTACTTCCTTAAATTTGAACCAATTTATTGAGTTTTTAATGGCCAGATTTTCAGATGAAACATCTTCACCTTCCTTTTCCTCTCCCTTCCTGTTACTACTACCGCGAATAGTAATGCCAGTACTACTTTGTTTAGAATCCCTTCGAGATCGGAAATCAAAGATATGGACGTAAGGATGGTGGACACATCATTCATCCTACGGTGGTTATTTTTCTACGAAGAACTTTCAACAAATTGTATCGTTTCCTTTCGGATCAGCAGCACATTCTTTGCGGCCCAGTACCTAGTTAGGGGCCACATCTGTTGGCTACAGATGCTGAGATAGACTGCACGCTATAGTAGTGCTTATTGAGCTTAGCTCAGTAGGAACAAAGGTGAAATAGAGGTTCCGAAGTAGGAAAATAGTGTTCTTATTTACCCATGCTCTCAAGATGTGACACAAGGCTGGTTTAATGTGGGGATGCCTCAAGCGAACACGTGGATAAGAACACCACAAAAACTCAAAGTCGTTGCAACTATTGTCTCAAGGATAAAAGGTGCACTGTTCTTTGGGTCAAAGGACAAATTTAGAATCCCTGGACTTGACTTCACAGGGAAATACTACGAAGTAAAACCCCATTGACCGCAGCATCATATTACGTCCGTCTGATCTAAAATGGTCAGAACACAGTGTACAAATAGCTTTTGTTCTAGCTTTAGAAAGATAATGTTACACCAATCTCTCAAGTAGGAATAGCCTCATAGCCTTGAAAATCAATATTTGATACCCTGGACGCAATAAACAAAACTATACACTGTCGCCATTAAATAATAAACATAAATATCTGAAACAGTATATTTTTTAGATCCTACCGATAACATAGGGAAACATTAAATATAAAGGGTTTTGCATTGCAGTGACAATCGTGACCAATATTTGATTAAACATAACGCATGACAGTTTATAAACAGAAAGAACATATAAGAAATTGTATCCGGCAATAAAATTTTATTTTGAAATAAATCGTTTCGAATGGCTTGATCCTATAAATACAGTGCGTATCGGTTTTATGAGAATAAAAAAAAACAATTTTATTCTAATACTGACATTGAAAATGATCGCTTACATTATTTAGGTAGTATATTTATATCTAAACTAGCACATACCCGCAAAAAATGACGGGTTTGTTTATGTATAGAATGGCACTAAGGAGCCTAAAGTCATTTTTAGGGTGATTTATTTTTTTGTAATTCAAGCATCTGGACTTGAAGTCTTTCAGGTCTTAACTCAAGCTATTTTAATGAGTGATCAGACGTGGAGTCTTAAGGGTTTCTATCATGTAATCTTCATCGTTTAGTTCCTATTTTAATATGAGATCGGACCTGCTGTCTTGAGAGATTCTTTGACGTAATCTTCATTGTTTCGTCATAATTAAATCAACCAATGAAATGAGTGAGTGCAAACATACAGAGATTAAATGTGCATGTATTCTTATAATATGGATAGATTTTTTTTTCATTTAGATTACCGAGGCATTAGTCACAACCAAAGGCTAACGTCCGTGATTTCTAAGTACGGAAGCACAAGAATAAGGAAATAAAAGGACAGGTCTGGTTAATCACTCATTAGAAACCATCACGTGACCAATATTTTTAGGCAGCATGTTGGGATGATCAATTATAACATTTGCAAAAGAGGGTGATCAATGAATAAGTTACTTCTCTTGCCTTTTCTTGTGTATTGATCTCTAAAAAGAGTTTCGATTTTCAAAAAGCAAGCGGACACAAACTAACGGATCAATTTGGCATGAATCGACATTGCAAATTGAAGCCCCCATCTACGACCTATTAAGGGGTCAAATTTTTTGTAGATATGATAAGGAGTGAATTTTTAAATGTCCAGCCCTCTGACTCGTTTGCTGCAGCCTGTACCCACATACATACATGCATAAAAATCATCTGGAGGCTCTGATAGATAATGTATAATTGTTCAAGTTAAAAAAAAGTCATTAAAACAAAAGTTCGAGCGCACTTAACACTTTTATCTGTGAAGTTATCAGGAACTGAAAAATGGAAAACATATGATATTCTCATTCTACTTGCATTCTACGATTTTTCTTTCATTTTTTATTATATTCATGTTGCTCAGGCCAAGTGACTCATTATCTGTTTAACGACAACAGTTAATTTCATGTAGAGTTTCAAATAAAATTAACGCATACATAAATATTCTGTAGGATTATATATCTAGTTCTTAATAATACAAATAAACATACTAATATGCATATATGTATTCCCTGATTAGTGTAAGAAATTTGTTCCAAATTTTTCCGTACTGTTCAAAACCGCGCTATTCAGCTTGGTCTTTATGTGATTTATTGCGTTTTATTTTAGATTATTCTTAGTTACATTAATTTGTACAGCAATGCATTAACCGCATTACACTAAAACCTACACTGATCAAAAGCGTACTCTTCAAGGTATTCCTGTATCTCTTCTAACTTCATTGTCAGAGGTGAATAAACCCTTGAACATCAAACACTCCCCAAACACCTACAGAATTCCCAACAACAACAACAACAACAACACCAACAAAGCCCCTGCCAAAATTTGGGCTCGGCGAAGTCAGATAACAATCTTAAAATCATTCTGTCAGACCCGAACAAGCAAATGAAAATTTGTTGATGTTAAAAAAACATTTATGTAAGCATCAGATCCTTCTTTATCGATGTGAATGTTATCAACTGACGTCATAAACACTTAGGATCACTGTACAATAATAACAACACCTCGTTTCTTAAAATGGAGACAAATTTAGAAACATATTTCACAGTTCAGTAAAGGTCGTTCAAATAACTCGTTTTTAGAGACCGTCAGCTACAACTGTCTTCAAAACTGTCAACATATGTTTCTTTGGTTTGACTGTCTGGCCGACCCTCCATCAATGTATCATGCGTACAAGCGATCCTGATCGAGCAAGAGGGCTGGAATTTCTTTGCTCATCTTAATCTCCCCACTTTAGCAGTTTTTTTATTTGAGTTCAATTTGCAAGGTAAGTTTATGCTAAATTGATCTTTGCAAACGAAAATCAAGAAGAGTTACTTAATCATTGGTCACTCCTTTTTCCATTGTTAGATTGATCAACAAGGCATGTTGCCAAAAGACGTTGGTCAGATGACGGTTTCTATATAGTGATTAACCAGACCTGTTCGTTTTTTTCTTACTTTTCCGCCATTCATTTTTTCCGTCTGCTTTTCTAGTCTCAACTCTCTTCCTCACGAAAATTTTTTCTGCCTGAATGTTTTCAGCAACTGCAGTAGTTCTCAATCTGAGTTCTGCGGCACAATTATGTGCTGTAACTATTTCCCAAGTGTGCCACATAAATTTTTCCTAATTCGCAAAAATTCATTCCGAGCCTGAGACAGATATTTTACGAATACTACGGTTGTCCTGCTTCCACTAGATAGTCGCTAATTTTGTGGTTATATCACAAGATTTTGTGAAATCTGAATCTTCTTAGCGACAGATAGGAAGAAAGGGGTGATTAGTAGGTATGTCAGTCTGTTGGCATAAAACTTTTGGTCATTGAATTCTGAAATGTTTTTGTTCTATTCATTCTAAAAATACGTCGACTTCCAATACACGCCTTCGTTTCTACTTCAAAGTTTCTTTACCAGAGTATATTCGTATTGTAATGGAGTGAAGAGTTTGTGAACTGCGCGAGTCAAATATATTCTTTGGTTTGTCGTCTTACAGTAAAGTTTGAGAACGATTGATCCAGAGATTCCTTAACCCTTTTCTCCATCATTTTATCTGGCATTTACAGAAATGTGTTTTTAACCATTGTCTCTTCACTAATTTCTCCAATTCATCTTTCCTTTTCTTCTTCTTGGTTTTTCGCATTTCTCTGCATCTTTCATCTTCTTTGTTTAGCCTCTTTTTTCTTTTTT